>JAPYZN010000954.1:0-30021 GCA_030522865.1 Psyttalia lounsburyi
CCGAAAATTATGTGTATCTGTATGTGTATCTCCATTACCCCTTTGTAGTGTACGCCATTTTACGTTAAAATCGTTATTATCAATTGTTCGTGTTAATATTGGTTTTACTTTGTAATAGATCTATAATTGTTGAAAAGAACATTTTAGTTTTCATTTTTTATATTCTCTTAGTCGCCTAGCTGTCAAGCTGCCTGGCATAGGGCCTGCCTGGGTGTTCCGTTTTGCCCGGGTCTCCCCTACTATAATATCATTTTGTCAATCAAATATTCTTTAGCCATTTTCCAAGAAGCTTTACAAGTTTTTAACACAAAGTTATGAAGATATAATGATTTCAACCCTTTCAGGTGTGAAGTGGAGAAATAATTCAAGTCGATTTTACATGTTCGACTATTGTTAATCAATCCTCAGGAATTTGAGACGAATAGCAAAATTTTTACGAAGACCTTTTTGCAAAAGGAAAAGTTTATAGTCCACAAATTTCGAAAGCGCCATTAGATTTGGGAAAAATCATCGCAAACTCTGTTGAGATAAATCACTTAAAACCTTCTAATGGTGACAAAATGTTATTTAAATATGTCAAATGATCAGGGGACGTTCGAAAACTGAAAACAACATTTATCTAATTATCAGTCCGTCAAATAGTTTTATTTATTTTTTCTACAATTCTAATTTCCAAATTGATCCCAATTCGTTCGGGCTTGTTTGTGTACGGCATTCGTTATCATCAGTAATATAATATCTTTGTACTATGTATCTAATTGATTTTGAATGAGGAAAATATGCTGAACATAATCTAACTGAGCCCTATAAAGCGTTTGTGGTAAAGATTTTGACATATTTGAGTGGGGCTGGGGTCGTGAATGGGAAAAAGGGAATGTCGACGCTTTTGACATCACCCGGATTTGGCTGACTATTAGTATCATCGTCCACCCTCTGCGCCCTTCGCCGCGTGGAATTATAATCCACCCTTTCAGCGCTTCCGACGACTCCCGAATCTCATACACCCCCTTCTCTCCTACTTCCCACCCCCCCATTCCTCTGTTACAGTGACAACAAGGGGAGAATGATTCTCAACGCTTTTCCCGCGATCTCAACTTGCGTTTAACCTCGACAAAGAGAAAGACTCGAACTTATATTTCCTCCCATCATTTGCGGTTCGATTTAGCCGGCATTCATTCTAATCAATTTATCTCCCGAGCAATCCAATAGAAAACGAAAATATTAAATGACATTTATCGTCGATTTTTTGCACAATTTTTCATTATCCTCGTGGAGGTAACTCGAAAATTACTCCACCCGATGGGTAAATTAATAGTTTCCGTTATTTGTTGGGCTTTGGTGGCTCTGATGTGCCGTCAGAAAATTATCAAATTCAGTTTTGCAGTTTATTGCAAAAATAATGAAATGGAGTGTAAAAAAAATGGAAAATGAGATAGCGTCTTTTAACTTTAGACGCTTGGATTGAGGGGATGAAGTGAGTAAAAAAATGATCTTTATGCGGCCGCAACGGCTTGTGGTGTGCTAATATAAAATTCAAAGCGGTGAATAGTGGCACCCTCAACGTTAACGATAGCACCGCCCTGATGCATCAGTATGCTAATCCCATGATTGGCTATGTTCCAACCTCATCCTATCCGAACTTCCCCATTGACCCCCCGTCCGTTTTTTTTTCCCTTCAGTTAGAAGCTCTTTTTCTTTATATTTCTCCCTTCCCATTTGAAAGTCAGTTTACTCGCGGTTCATAGAATTGTTGCAAAGTGTCAGGAATTTTTTGTCAGCATCTTTGCGAACACTTACAATTTAACAATTACGTTCACGGAGAAAAATATTCAAGAAAAATTACGGAACAAGTAACGTAAGGTGCGAGCCTAGCACAAGATCCTTTCCAGGCATTTTTGTACGAATTAAGGAGAATAAGTCCGTCGCCTCACGGAAAACAGACGAAAAAGTTACGTAATTTTTTTGGAAATTAAAATCCTACAGTAAAATCTACGATAAATTTCGAGACTTATTACGGCTCAAAAAATAAAAATTACGGAACGCTCCGTAATTTTTACGGAGCGTTCCTGAAAATCTTCGCCAGACAACTGACCTGGACGTGTCGGGCGGATGAGTAATTTTTACGGAACAGAACGTAGAATTTACGTGGAAATTGGGCACTTTCTATGAAATTTCAACTTCGCCCCCAGGTTACGTGACTTGCTCCGTAATTTTTCTTGAATTTTTTTCTCCGTGTTGTCTCAAATTTTTCCGAGCGCTCGTGGAAGTTTAAATAATTTGGGGGAATTCGAGAGATATTTTCAATGAGACTTGCGAATTCACTAGAACGTTCGATAAAGTCGGCGAGATATACGATAAGAGAATGATAGATTAACCACTCGTTCCGTTACGGCCGGCCCAAGACCACAAGAATTCTTCCCTCAAAAAGAAAACGCCACGGGGTATCTCCTACAGTACTCAACACTAATGTCATCAAAGTCCACTTGAGTTCACTCTCGAAATTTAGCAGGGACTATCAAATTGAAATAGCAATTCGTTTGGGCGTTATATAGGAATATAATGTCGTATGACTGTGTTATAGATTACACCATGGTGGTTGATGGCATAACCCAACAATGGCCCCAAGGGGCGAGTCGACATAAGCCCATAAACTTGCAATATTGAATACAAATGGACGGATCACGACTCGCTGGGGGGTGCAAATGAGACCCGGGACACAGAGGGTTGATTCAGGAAGAGTTTGGGTAACTACCCGCTGGGATTCATGGTGAGGGAGTGAAAATATATGAGTCGTTAAATTCAGAACTCTTACAAAGATTAATTTTTACTTCGATGTAACGACACTCGAAACCTCGATGAAAAAAGGAATTTTCAAATTTAGCAAGTGCTTGATAAATCTGTTCGTGAACATGTTCGCGAGGTGACGAACGACAGAGAATTTTTTAGAACTTGTCGAGGTTCGAGTCCAATCCAATTATCAATAGGCCCAGTGGGAATTTTTGTTAATTTCCGAATAGTGACTGAATGAGTGAGTCATTTAAAATTTGGCAAAATGTCCTTTGCGTCGTATTTTTGAAAAATTGTTGCTGAAAATTATCAGCTAAAGCTTGACATTATTTTTTCTGATACCTCGAGATGTTCTAATGTTTCGGTTTTGGAGAGATTTCGAATTGCGCAGAAAATCTGTGATTTTTATTTCGAAATGGCAACTGAGGTCACTCAATTATATTAATATATTTATTTATTTTATTTTTTATTATATTAATATATCTGCAATACCTTCAAGATATGTAGGGGAAACCCGGGCAAAACGGAACACCCGAAGTTTTTCATTTTTTTCAATTTTTTCATCTTTTTTACGATCTACTCTATGAAATAATCAGGCAGCTTGACAGCTAGGAGACTAGGAGAATATAAAAAATGAAAACTAAAATGTTCTTTTCAACAATTATAAATCTATTACAAAATAAACACGATATTAACACGAACAATTGATAATAACGATTTGGCGTACACTACAAGGGGTAATGGAGATGCACATAATTTTCGGAAAAAATCTCGCCCTCGCTTTGCATTTGAAACAATTTTGAGATGTTTTCAAATTTTCGACAGTTCCGTTTTGCCCGTACGGGCTAAATAATGACGAATTACTTATAATTTTTTTCCATTATGCCATTTAGGCTAAAAAAATATAAATAAAAAAAAAATTATTTATATAACCTTTGGAAAATTAAGGCGTTCCGTTTTGCCCGGGTCTCCTCGATATAACTAAATCCCAAAAATCGTCTGTATATAAACGAGTACAACTTACACTGCCTGAACAATTCGTTAACTACAAACGAGATTCGCTAACTATTACCAAGCGGTAGGGTTAAATACAAACGAGCGCTGGAATAAATCGAATCGATTCTCTCGGAATTCCCCTCGAATCTATTTCTCAATAACAACTAATTTATCCTGGGAGTATAAATAATACAGTTGTAATTTCCACAACTATGAAGAACGTGAGATAGTGAATGGCTATTGACTTATTTTTAGAATCAAACTACATCAAACTACAGTCGCAATTGTTGAATTTTCAATGAGTGAATATTTTATTGATGAGGCGACTCTTGACATTGCCGATTTAAAACGACTCCTATCAAATACGCGGATCCTTTTCATTTAGAGCGACAAGTGACACTTCCAATTAAGGAAGATTTTCACTCGGTATCATATTTTGTGAAACGTATAATCAATCTTTGTGTTATTATTTCGTACATTTGACTCATATTTTTTCCCTCCGCATATCAAACAGTTTTGAAAGCGATACTCACTTTTTCTCTCGTTTTCCCGCGCCGGTGTCGCGAAATCCTTTGGCGAAGGGGTTGTTGTCGATCTTCAATTGCGTTATCTGCAAAATAAATAATCACAGATTTAGATATTATAGACGACGACTCTATATGCCAATATTTTTTTTACAAAACCATATTTTTCCGCGATCATTTGGAATCAATTCCACCAATACAAACCGAAAAGGTCAGCCCAAGTCATTACCGTTCCATTTGATAATTGCCTTGTACTCTGGCCGTTAATAGTATATTATGCAACATGTGCGTAATGGTGTTTTTGGCTCGTGGGAGGTTGTAACACGAGCCGAAGGCGAGTGTTATAATCCCACGAGCCAAANNNCCATACAATATTTTATGTCATTGTGCCCGTAATCCGCGATTTAACCGAGCGAAGCGAGGTTAGAATCGCGTGATTACGGGCACCTATGGCATAAAAGAACATTATCTAACTGCTCAGTAATATTTGTTTACCAATTACTCAAAATTATCTAGTACAATTTGTATTCAAAATGGTAACGATTTCCGTAACGATAATTTTTGCTGAACAATTATCTAATCGGTTTTTATTCTATTTTATTCTCGATATAAATATTTTCTGCATCTGATATTACTGCCGATATCGCTTATTGATTGAATTATTTTTATAGCCTCTAAACTCGATCGTAATTCAAATTTATACTGACAAATGAATTTTTCTTTATATTTTATTTCGCGCCAAGTCACAGAAGACAATTGATAATTGATGGAGAGGTTTTCATTGTCCTCAGGATGTCCCCGAATTGTTTAAAAATAAATCTAAATGAGATAGACGTGTCCCAAGTTCCGAAAAATATCGAAGTTCCTCGTAATAAAACAGATTCACATTAAAAATGCCAGAATTTAGGGGAAATAAGTGAATGCAGTTCCGATGTTCGATGTACGACGTTCGAATGTTCGTTCAATGCCTACATAATGTTATTATCTATCTGACTACCGCGAGGCCATATTAGGTATATTTATTGTCGGTGTTTTATAGTAGAGGCACATGGAAAACTGTAACACGATTAATCTCAGACCACTAATATCGATTGTTGGGGCGAAACTATAAGTGCATGACATTAAACATAAAATAGGTGGATGATGGAAGATATCTGTGAACTCTTTCATCTGTTCATCCGACTAGTATTGAACAGTCTGATACTATTGTCTATAGATTTGAATGTATATTACCCTTAAATTGAGATCTGAATATTTATATTTATCGATAAAACCAGATGATGATGTCGATGTCAATCAAGTGGCTAAGGTAACTAACACAGAATTTCAATTGAATTGTATTGATTATATCAAACTAAGTCATTCATTGCTTATCGAGGTAACCAACGAATTTTTATGGAGTTAGAATTTTTTTGAATGATAAAACGATTTTTGGGTGTTCAATAAATTACATAAATCACTTGCTAATGTTAAAAGGTGAGAATTTTTTTCACAATCAAATTGCGTAATCAGCCGCAGAAGGTGGGACGCCATTTGCTAAAAATAAATTGCTAAATGTTGACAATTTATTTTATTGTTCCGGAAATAATCGGTAATTTTCATTGAATTTTCTTTCGAAATTAGTTTGACTGGTTTCGAATTCGAATGTATTGGATTTCGTACAAATTTTGTCCTCCACAAAACGAGAAAATAAATATTCCCCAAAAATTAGAGATAATTCCTCCGTCTTTGTGAAACTTTGCGAGCTAGAAGCAGTTTAGTTGGAACAAGCCTCTTGGAGTGACTCCAAAGGTGTCTCCATAAAACTTTACCCTCGCGCTAAGATCCTTCCAACTCCACTTTTCGTTTTTCCTTCTCTGTTACTTCCACTTTATGCTCCCCGAGTTCTTCCTCACTGTTTAACTTTCCCCGGCAGGTCAATATTGAATTCTACTTCCAGCGTTGAGCAGGAAAAATAAAAAAAAAGAAGGAAAGAGGAGACAATTGTGAAAAAAATAAAGAGGAGAAGTACAAAATTTGAGGACTGCTCACTTTTTCGTTCTGGTAGGCTGTTACGGCTATGAATTCCGTTTCCTTGAATACGTAACTTCTGAATGTTGAGTACGGCAAGGCGAGTACATCATTTGCTCGAACGAGGTGAAACCTTGGCTGATACTTGTGCATCGAGTTCAATATCGTCTGAAAAATAAAAAAAAAGACCATTTATGGGATAGACTGCTTTAAATTTTTTAATCATACGTCGAGTACTTATAAAATCAGTTTAATCGCATAAACAATTTTGCATACGCTCCAGCAGGAAAATCTTTTCTATTTTTTTTCTGTGACCAATGCCATTGACAGACAAAAAAATTAGATCAATTTTTCAATTAATTTTCTGTCAAACGTGCGCACAGAAATAATTTTTCTAAGCGAAAAAAAAATAAATCCCGGACCGCGAAATGCGGATTTTGATATGAGAGGAAGTTCGCAGTGCCCACTTGAATGCAATTTAAAGATATGAAAAAAAAAGTGGATAGTCAGATGACTAAATAAATGAAATATTCGAGAGGCACTTGAGCCAGACGCGCTCGGTGGTCGGCACACTACAAAGGAGAAATAATTAGTCCCTGGCTAAGATAGGTCTAATCTACACGTTTGTCATTAGCCTATCAATGGGTTAAATGCCTTTCCACTCGGTCTCTTTGTCCCCCTTCCACGCCGCCATTTTAGAACCGGAATTAATTCAGTGCATATGGTGTCCAATAATTCTATAACATGAAAATTGATCAAACCTATTATTCTCATTAGATCAATTAACATTTATTGGACAAACGATATTCTCCAAGATGATTCAACAAATAATTAGAGAAACACTGGAAATTATTGCGATTCTAAAATTTCATTCAACGAGGTAAGAAACTTGATTTGACGGTCGATTCATAATGAGACAAGTACACCCGATTTTTTAACTGTCAAGAGTCTGTCATTAATTTTTAGGAACCAATTTAGGAGATCAATTGCTTTCATTGAATTTGTCAATTGCGAACTCCTAAAAATTGGAGAGAGTCCGTAAGAATCAGATACAGCTTTTTAATTCGCAAATGGAGACTTTCGAAAGTTTTAGTGACACTTTCAAAAACTTTTAATGAGATTTCTTAAAATGAGACTTTTAGCGGTAATTCGAGTTTCTACAATCGTAATTTAAGGGCCGGATGTAATAATTTGTCACCTCGAAATCGCCGACCCTGATTACGCGTGAAATAATGACCAAATTGTCAATAGATCTTCTTTCCGATCTACCGAAGTCATGCACGAACGTCGAAAATTAGGTTTGTTTATGATTTATTAATTATTTTTCTTATAATTAGTCACGGCGACTTCGAGGCGGTGAACTATTAGACTCAGGCCTTAAGTCTTCCACAAATCGCAATTTGATTTTTTTGTCTAATTCTCAAAAAGAAGTCGTAGTTGAACGGTCTGAAGTCATATCATTACGTTCTATCTCAAACTTTAAGATTATTTAGTTTGTTAATAAATTTCTCAGTTGAAGAGTAATAAATTCATTACTTTAATTCGCAGAGAGTTAGCCTGATCTTCTATGGAAGCGGCCAAGTATTATAATCCCACTTTTCCTACCGCGATTTTATTAGAATTGAATATTCTTTTTTAAACCAAATTGCCGAAAATACTCATCAGCATTCCCTTACTCAAACAATTTTTATTCCAATCCATACGCTCGTTATTTCTTCACTGAATTTCGAATTGAGCAGTATCAAGTGATTTTAGAAAGTTTCAAAATAACTTTAACGAATTCAAAACGAACATTTCCACACTTTAAACAATCAAAAAAAATAAAAAACAAATTTAAAAAGAGCGTCCTACAATTTTGTCTATCGGCAGAGAAATTTTCAGTAATATTCAGTAATATTTTCAGTAATATAATTGAGTATCGTTATTTTTCAGGTGATTTAGATTAATTTGAGGAAACTCTGCAGAAAATTTTTGTGATTTTATGGAAAAAGTAATAGCTCCGTAAAATTGTCTAGGATACGCAATATTCATTGAATATTTCTCTCCGCGTATTTCTCTACCTATTCGAGTAATTCGACTCGAGAAAAGACCAAATGCTCCATAACTGTTTCTCCATTAATTTTTATCCCCACAGTTGCAAAATGAAGAAGAATCTGCTGATGTATGTATAAATTCGGCTGCATAATACCGACAGTTTAGTGATTTCGATATGATTTTATCCTACTTATAGTGTGGACAAATATATGAAATGGCAAGAGGAAAGTCCCCACTCGGTATATACATACAGAAGCCGACGCAGCTAATGACTCTGTCCGCTGTAATCTCGGGGTGTTATCTGTCCCAGCTACCTGGGGCCCACCTACTTGGAAACACGAGTGAGAAACTAATATGAAACGAGGGACAAAATCTGTGTCTTTACCACTTCACTCGCTTTCCTGAATGAGCTAAATCTCTTAATTTATTATTTGAAAACAGACGGTTACCCATTAGACCACCCCCTCTCCCACACGCCCTCAGGAAATGATTCATTTCTTTTTAACTATTAACGAAAGACTGAGCCGAGTAGAAATTCCACGCCAGGCCCCGATTCGGCTCTTATCAAATATCTAATTAGGTATCAGATGGGAAGGTAACGCCTTAAGATTATTATGTTTCCCTAGAGAAGTCGACTATGATTGAATCAATACTTGTTAATAAATAACCAATGATTGAACTGAAATTCTGAAGAAGTATATCTACTTGACTAAAAAACGCTCACGACTGGAGTAATAACAAAACAGAAATTTTGGATTGAGAAGAAAAATCTTCCTCCCGAGATTTTGTGCTTGCCCGAAAGACGGGCAATTGAATTTCGTCATGAGATAATTATTTATATCACTTTTGTAGTAAACAATTTCTTCTCAATATACCTCACATGCTTTCAAGGAAATGAGGGCAATAAATGATCCCGGCCCAGCATCTCAATAACAATTCGCATTAAATTTGTCAAATTATCAGCGAACTGACGTCTCCCTACCTGTCCTTTCCCTCTTACGCATAAAAAAATTTTTTCCGTACATTAAATTACGAAAGTAACGGGAGGTTTCGACTTTAATTGTTCTTAATATATTACCATTATTATTACTACAGTGAGAGAGCTTGAAACGTTGTTTTTCCAAACGTCCGCTTAGCGTCGAGTGACTGAAAAGTACTTTTTCGACACATTGAGATGAAAAATTATGTTCGTAACTCGTGAAAAAAGTGGTTTTTGGCGAGTGGGAGGTTTATACACTTGTTACGAAATATACTATTTCATCTCAATGTGTCGAAAAAGTACTTTTCACGCGAATTAGGACGCGAAGCGGAGAGTGACTGAAAAGTTACTTTCCCGACACAGCGTGATGAAAAAGTACTTTTTCGACGCATTGAGATAAAAAATATTGTTCGTAACTCGTGAAAAAAGTGGTTTTTGACTCCTGGGATTATATCACGAACCGAAGGCGAGTGAAACCTCCCACTCCCCAAAAACCATTTTTTTCACTTGTTACGAAATATACTATTCCGCCATCGTCAGTGAACGATTGACATCCGTGAAAAGCCGCTGAAATGCCTGAAAACCTCAACTTTACGTCCTGTCGTGAGAAATGGAGTAACCAACATAAGAAAAGACTTCGTATTACATCTCTTTCGATTGTGGTCTCAACTCAGACTCAGACGGAGTGACTCAACCGTTGAAATGACTTACTAGGACCCCCTACGATCGATACTAAAGCTATGATAAACATTCGTAGGAAACAAAAGAAATCATCGAGCATCATCAAATTTCAGGTCCCCCGCAGTGCAAGATCTCGGTGGAGATCGACTCATTGTCTTCCTCTACCGTCGGCCGACTCGTGGCGCCATCTCAATGGCAGTGGCATAGAATAACAGACACCATACACATAGGAGAGGGAAAGAAAAAGCAAGGCAGAGAGGTTACATAGTGTGTAGGTGGCAAAGGCACCGGTCTGTGGGGGTTGTATGGTGAGGCGTCCCCGGGCATATCGACCGCCCAAAAAAGGGGTTGGATTTTCCGGCCAACATTGGGCTGGTTATAGAAGGTAGGGATAGGAGGGTGAGTGAGAAGCAGAAGGCGGAGGCGACATGTTCCGCATTCGATAGTGAGTGAAACGTCAAGGGGGGTGAGGTAAGAGGACGTACGCGAGTCATGAGTGTGTACGAAAGAGAGAGTCAATCGACGCCATGACGCACACGCCAGGTCGTCGAACTGTTTTCCAAAGAAATGCTATTATTTATTTCCTACATCTTTCATTTATTCCAGCCAATGATTTGTCATTTCGGCAATTGCGACGAAAATCCGCCAAAAATCATCAGTTTTAATAATAATAATTTGGAAAAGGATGGGTTAATAGAGAAATTATTCAACTGGTCAGGTAATGTTTAACGAACATTTCTCTCCGTGTGCCTCGCGGTGTATGTAAATAATAATTGTTATTGAATTCCACAAAAAAAAATCAACAGGATAGAGTAAACGGGGCAGAGCCGTTTGTATTGCGTTTTTGGTGAGCCGGAAAAATTATTTGACTGTGCAGTAAAATTCGGAATGCTTGAGAATAATTATCCACATGCCTACATAACTTTAATTAAACAGTCAACAAATTTGGCTGAGATAAAATAGAACAGGGTCTGAGATTACCCAGTCGCATTTATCTAAGTATTTTCTTTGTGGGAGGGCGGAAGCGAGAATGTGAAACATTGTCCATATGATGGACGGTCCGGACGACCATTATTTACTCTTTATTCAGTTATTTAAGTTTAAGAATAAATTACGATATATGATAGGACAGCAGAATTATTTTAACACCTGTAATGTAGTAAATGAACGGAATGTTTTTTTGGGTCTTGCTGAGTGTTGGTTTGGGGATAATAAGAAAAAATCATTAGTGGCAGCAGAAAAACCCACCCCAAGACGACGTTAGTAACTTTTCCTCACTTTAAAAGAGCTCTCGAGGTCTTTCAGACTCTGCATAAGAATGCCGAGACGCTGGGGCACTCATTAGACCTTTTTCGTCACACGGTTTTTTTTTTTCGCCGACTGTGGGTGTCAAGAACATCTAAAAGTCAAAGAGCATTCAGCGCTTTCTATTTCCTCCTCCCCCTCGCCCTCATAGTGGCTAATCCTCGAAAGAAATGCTCATCAAAGATTAACCAACAGGAGGATTAATGAGCGTTTCACGATCCCTAAGGGAGCAAAGCGTGAAAAAACATTGGAAGGACCGGTGCCAGAATTTTTTTTCTTGTCGTTCTCTACGTCGTATTTTTTTCTCCTTTTCTCGTTTACAAATGAAGAAAGCAAGGGAAAAAAAATGAAAGGGATAGAGGTGCACACCATTGCGAGAAGAAACGTTAAACGGAAATCAGCCCGTTTACATCGACTCCCACAAAGGCTCTATTCGCGTCTCTTTCCCTCTCTGTTTTGCTCGTCTTCCATTACTCTCTCGGCCACTTTTCTATTGGAGCCGCGATAGGGACAAAAAAATTTCTTTGAGGTGGTATCAACCGAGCTTGCGATATCTCTGGGACGTATAGAAAAAAAAATATGAAAGAGATATAAGCCAGCAGAAAATGTAAATGTAAATCGCCAGAAAAATTGCTGTGATCAGACAATTAAGGAAAATCATTGCTGAGTGTGAAAACATACACAGAAAAATATTCATGACGCCGACGAATTCAGTTGTTAAACTTTCTATTTGATCATGCTGATGAATATTCATGAGATGCAAAAACGGGAACAACTCGAGTGCATTTTTATCGGAGGGACTGGTGAAATTTGATCAGATTTTCCGGCATTGGAGGAATCGAAAAATTGAACTTTCAGTTATTACCCGATAATGGCCACAGAAATGTCAGGCTAAATTCGCTTTTGAGGCTTATCAAAATGTGCGGGTGACAGGTTTTTCAGTTAATGAGAAGATTTTTTTAGGAAGTAGGTAAGCCTGTCTTCGTTACGCTAATTTACTTAACATGGAAAGGGATCGTAAGGGATTTTTGCTTACGGTTTAAGCCTGTCACACGAAGAGCAACGTTCGGTATAAATGATGGCTTTCTTTGGTAATCCTGTTGTCTTCTGACTAATCGCAGGAAATTACCTGCTCAGTAACCCGGAATTTTTAATAAACAAAATTTCCTACCATAAAAAATGGGCTAGTGTATTATATTTTTTTTTACATTATAAATTTTTAGATTCCCTCGAAAACTGGAACTGAAACTCTTTAAATTCCTCGTCTCGTATGAGTTAAACAATAATCCACTTACTATATAATTAACATATAATTAATAATTAAATGAGAGCGACTATTCGTCAACCTTCTCCCAAATGTATTCCATTCTACACGGACTCTCATTACGGAGGAATCCGCCGAAAGCAGAAGGGTCAATTTGCCGATGCGGGGGTTCATCGTAAGACTGCTGGGTTATTTAATTAACATTGTACAAACCTTCAAACGTCGCAGCGCACAAACCAAAACAATGAGGCGAATACAGTGAGTGACTTTTGATTTTGATTTTTCTTCTCTTCTTTAATGCGTTTACGAAACATTCTTCGCTTTGAGAGTGCCTGGAATTATCAAAACCTCAACTTTCGGAAAAATTGATAAGAAAATTTTTGGTACGATTAAAAATTTTACTAAAGCAAGTAAAAATATAAGGCTTATCTGCATGATCGCTGGCTATATTATTTATTTTTCAATTTTTAAAATTTTCTTTATGCTTATTCATGTTTCAATGACTAGTTGTCAAACGCCGATAAATGCTATTTAAATCGACTAATTATTCAGACTCACGATAGCAAATAACCCGAGTCTATACTGAATCGGAAAAGAATATATCGAAACATATTTCATGCCCAATTAATGGCATATTTAAACAGGGGGAAAAGGATAGAAAAAAAATTGATAATTACGGGATGATGAGGAAGAGCAAACATCATTAGTAAAATCTGTTATGAATTATCATGCCGCGAAGCCGAAAATAACTTGAATGTGGTGAATCGAAAAACATGAGAGGGAATAAATAGAAAATTGAAGGGGATCTCATAAATAATTAATTTTGTGCCACAGGCGTGGCAATGCTCTTTTTTCAACCGGAATTATCGCTTCTGCTGACAATGGCAACTCTGATTGAAGGCCATCGACAATTTTTTTTAGGTTTTTTTTTTCTTCTGGTGGCCTGCCTTTTATTCCCGCAAGTCGGAGCGCATTGAAACGCCCGGGATGACACCCGGGGGTCTCGCTTCCGCTCGGTCCGTCTCAACTCGGTAAGTGGTCGGTCGCGGGGCAATCGTAGAAAAAAAAAACGTTACGTGTTCTCATATCGGAAAGGCCACGGGAAAAACTACCCTTGGGGATTTATTCGAGAAGAGGATGGGCGAGTTGAAATACCGGGCTTGGGGAGTAATCGGTGGGGTTGAGATAGTCTACCAAAAACTAATTACCGGCAATATATGTCCAAGACCTGTTATCACTCGACGTTCAAGTCAAGTAAAAATGAAAAATCCTTTTTTCTCTTGAGCTTAATTTTAATTTCGACGCAGTGAGATTAGATTAGATTAGATATGCCATTTATTGTCTAGAAATTTAAACAAATTATACAGGTAAGAAAGCAGTAATCAAAAAACAAGCGGCAGGTAGCGATGAGAGCGCCCATTGAAAGAAAAAATTTGCAAAATTAGTGAGAGATCGATGTAATTGCAAAAAAAATCCAAAATAAATTGAATAAATACGGAGGATCACACGGAATATCATTCATGGAATATCAAATTGTGTATAAGTTCAAAGCTCACCGGCTGAAGCCCTGCGCGCAATGGCGAGTTGAAAATCTACTGCAGTTTTCTATTTTTCCTGCCCTCATTGTTTTTCGATCCACTCCATTATTAATTCTAATGCTACTCGGTTCACAGAAATTTCGTGATCAATATCATTACTCCCGCCACTGCTGTACGACGAATCAAAGAACGTCGAAAATACCTACACGACAATAAGAGAGACTGAACAATTGCATTATTTTTCTTCCAATTTTAATCCCTCTCATCAACGAAATTGGCTAACTCTGTATAAGTCACTGCCGCAGACAACCTCACATTTCCCGTATAATCCGCTCTTATCCATTGAACGAGTACCGAGATATTGAGTGTCACCCGTGAGATAACCCCTAGCCTCAGCTCACTCGGTCACAATTGGTGGCGCGTCAATCTCTACCACATCTACACCACAACCCGACTGCTTTAACTCCTCGCTGGATCTACTGAGCATCAAGGTCCAGTCCTTTTCATCCTATGTTTTCACCCGCAAATAGAAAAGAAAAAATCCCATCTATTTCGGTTACCGTAGCGTATTAATGGCTCCGGAGGACTGAAGATAGCGATTTAACCTGAACAGATGTCTTGAATTATTTTCGACTTATCTTACGCTCAATCACTCATATATTTCCAAGCAACGACTCGAAATTTTCTAATTAAAATCCACTTCTCCCTTGCTTGATTTTTCAACATCTCTAGGATGGAAATAGTTTCAACAATTTTCTCCAGTTTTTCACCAAAAAATAACGACACTGAGGATTTATTTTTGACGCAGGTTTCGCTGATTACCACCTGATACTGCCATTTATTCCTCATTAGCTAATATTAATTAATTAAGCTGCAGAAAAAACGCGGAAACGGAAAAAAATTGGACAACTCATGAAAAAAAAATGAAAAAAATCGATTATAAAAATGAGGAGTAAACAAGATTTCTGCTCCTAATGTATAGAGTCTACATTTCCCTTACTTCACAAATTTACTGATTAAAAATCGAGATAACAATGGATCCGAATCTCAGTGGAATCACATCCGCGCCACTGAATTCGAAAGAATTTTCTCGTGGGACTCAATGTACTTGCCAAGAGGGGGGAGAGAGGTCTCATAATGTGTGCAAGGCTTCCTAAGCTTCGTAGAAAGCAGGTGGGGAGGTGAATGCAAAGAGATAAAGGGAGAGGGGCAAATACGCCAATGGTGGGAGGGAAAATTGGTTAGCGGTTATTTGTTTCGGAACGAGCAGAGTGCCGTGTGTGTGATCCAATGACATCAGAGGTGCCGCCGCGCAAACTCCACTAATGGACATGAGCGTACCAGTGAGTGGAGTAAAAATAAAAGATAAAGTGAAAAAATTTTATTTTATTTCCTTCCACCGGGGGCTGGGATAGGATGGACAGAGCATCAGCCAAGTGGACTCGCATAGTTATTTTCAATGTTTGTCGCCTGAATGATCTAGATCTGTGTTTAACTGGTCAACAGACAGGATAAATGTCGGAATTTCAGACACTTTTTTTCGGGGACATTTTGCAAATAGCGAGACGTGTCTGAATATCATGGAAATTTCTCTTCGTCTGAGTTGCTGACGAAAAGATGACGAAACTGTTCTCGAATTTATAGTTTAGCGCCTGGGACTGAAACGTCAGAAGTAAGTTATAAGTCAAATTCTTCAGACTCTGCCGATGTGGGAGAGTAAAAAACACTCATTACCTGTTTGTTAAATATTTATGCTATTTAATCTTTTCGATCGTTCAACTTGTCTCGTGCCCCTTACCTTCCCCAAAAAATTTTCCCGATTTAATTGTCGCAGTATTTTTTTTATCAATTGCATTCAAAAAAATCTGATGTATATGTTTATTACAAAAGGCTTAAAATCTCGAATAGCAATCATTTTTAACAAAATTACAACGAATATGGAAATCTTATTCAATTTTCAATTTCACTGCAGACGGAAAATGAAGTGGACCGATTGAGAGATCTTAGACAAATTTTCACCCCACGTTTACTTTATAATTGATTACCACGTAATGAGGCATGTTTAAAACATTCGTAATTACATTTCACAGCTCGACAATTTTTTTTTCCTACGCAGAGAGAAGAGTTCGCTAGAAATTACCGTTACGTTCGTTAATTTTGCTGCACCGGTTACTAAAATTTGTGGATTGCTCAGTAAAATTATCCGGTGCCTAATTTTTTAACTACATAATAAAAACGATTTACTTATCCAGGAGAAATTACTTAACCGCTCAGTAAAATTTGTTAACATGTGCATAATTTTTGTTGAAGACGTGGAATTTTATTGTGCACTCGAGTGAGAGTCTTCCGAACGGATAAAATTGAAAAAATCCTCTCCGTGTGAATAATTTTTCCCGCATTATCACTAATTGTGCTCTTCTCCGCTAGTCAACTTTATTAGGAACCCTATGAGCCCTCCTAGAATGCTCTTCTTGGAAGCTCAGCTCGAGTCACCTCGAAATAGCCCCATTGGCCCGACAACGACTGTAAAGACTCGTATTTTTACACTGATCTAAACTTCGCACTCCCAACCATAATTTTTTTTCTGCTCAAATCCGTTCTAATATATCGAGAGGACCATGCAGTAATGCGAAACACATGCCCGGGGTGGCACGAATCGTGTCAACGCATTCGTTGACGCCACATCATTTCCGTCATCTCATTCACCTCATCGACGTGTGCCAGGAAGGTCTCTCACTACTATCTAATTGATTTTTTTATTGTGAGAGTGAGGGGAAAAGTGAATACAGAAAATAGTTCTCGACGTAATGACAGCAGAGTGACAATGCAGAGGTGCTTGTCGACTCGTCTCAGAAAATCGATAGAACTTCCTAGACTACTTAACCCACAGAAGCGCAGAAACGAAGAGTGGTTGACTCGGGTCTTCGACTTTTTCGTCACATTTACCGAATTTAGGAATTCATTCATTGAAGTATATAAAACCTCCGGATGAATTCTTGGCTTATCTTCTCAAGCTCAGTAATTGGGTAAGTAAGCCCTCATTTAATGGATCTAATTATGTGCGAAAAAAATTATGAAAGCCAGTGAAAATGAACGAAAGTGATGCCATAGATTGTTTCACAATTTTTTCTGCATTCGATTATTGATGCGCTAAAAAAAGGTTTTGTACCGCTGGAAATATGCTTCGTTGAATATGTACATTTAAATACTGAAATAATATTGAGCTATAACCCTAGTAGCAATTGCATGGTGCTAACATCGCGACGTAAGTTGCGCTATAAATGTTACAGACTAAGTTATAGACTATTTTGTTCAATGTCGCAGAATTTCGATCAATTTCTACTATTAGGAAATAAGCATAAACAACATAATTCAACTTGTGGTGGATATTCCCGCGAGCTTCGAAGCCCGCAATTCACCGGAAGGCAATTTTTTCAGTAAAAATTATCGTTTCGATGAATAATTACTAATTCATTTTTGGCCGCTCGGAAAAAATACATAATTGTGCTGTCCAAGTGAACGTCTACAACCCAAATAACTCCCACGTTTAGATAATTTTTGGTAGGCACTAGAACAATTTTGCTGGGCAGTTGCACAATTTTTCGCGGAAAACTCGATAACTTTTATTAAACATTCGACAAATGGTACTGAGCAGTACGCTAGTTGTCCCGGGCGATCGAAGTATCATCTGATGACTAAATTCTGATTACTAAAAAATAATTACCGTTCAAAAACAATTGCCCAACCTCTCAATAAAATTTGTTGACTACTTCAGCAAAATTATTGAGGGATTACGCAATTTTTTCCTGCACAAGTTAAACCCAATTACTAATTAGTTGAGTATTTTTAACTAAAGATTTCGCGGAGTACAATAATACATTTTATAATGAATTACAAACCCTGTAGTTTAAAAAAAAAGGCGGGCAATTTATCCATAAAAATCTTTACTGAGCGACTGCTATAATTTCTGTATCTTCCGAACCCCGAGATTTGGAAAGATCCTCACAAGCACTTTTAGTAGGCAATAGAACAATTTTGCTGAGCAGTTGCACAATTATTCGCGGAAAACTCGATAAATTTTATGAAACATTCGACAAATGGTACTGAGCAGTACGCTAGTTGTCCCCGGACGATCGAAGTATCATCTGATGACTAAATTCTGATTACTAAAAAATAATTACCGTTCAAAAACAATTGCCCAACCTCTCAATAAAATTTGTTGACTACCTCAGCAAAATTACTGAGGGATTAGGCAATTTTTTTTCCTGCACAAGTTAAACCCAATTACTAATTAGTTGAGTATTTTTAACCGAAGATTTCGCGAAGTTCAATAATCCATTTTATAACGAATTACAAACCCTGTAGTTAAAAAAAAAAGTCGGGCAATTTATCCGTAAAAATTTTACTGAGCGACTGCTATAATTTCTGTATCTTCCGAACCCCGAGATTCGGAAAGATCCTCACAATCTTCGTTATTATAAAATATCTGCATTACCGTACAGTAACAATATCCCTCCGAATTTTCATACTCCCTAACTATCCCCCCATAAAAAGTGCATCGCAATAACTCATCAGGTCTTCTCTTGAAATGTTTTCATATACGTTCCGTCCATTCGAAGATTCCCTCCGGAAATCCAGGAAATTTCGATGGATTCTATGTATACTCACTCGTCGGTGGCGCCAAGCGACTCCTCAGCAAAAACTCCATAGTTGGCGTTTTCTCCGCAAAAATATTGCGGAGAAAAGATGAACACAACAAGAAAAAGTAGCCCAGAAACCGCTCAGCGAAAAAAAAAAAAAACCCTACTCCTCCTTTCGAGTAACTAAGAAGATGGAAAGAGACAGGAGACATGGAAGGAGGTTTGCGGCGGTGGATGCAGCGCGACGGCTAAAACGCGACCGAGAGTAGGCTCATTATGTTTCGGTAATTAGCCGAATCCAACGGGTGTTTTCAATTTACTCAAAGGCGCCGCTTATATGCGCCGAGTTAGTTTTTATATGTTGGCTTCCGGGGGCGCCTCAACTCCTCAAAGAAGTGCAAAGACGTAAGAAGAAAAGATGCTGGAGGATTTCTCTGAACGTCGGAGAAAAGAAATTCTCAAACTCGAAGAAGAGTGAGAGTGAAGAAGTGAATTATCAGAAAAATCTAAATAACATGGCATCTCTACTTTGATCAAGATAATTTAATTCGTTGAATATCTTAATGGCCTAAATGACATAAGGGCGTCGTAAACAGTGGCCACAGCCCAGTATCGTCACCCGGAGGTGGCTCTCATCATAAAAGGTATGATTGGTAGAATTGATCGAACGAGTGAATTTAACTGGCACGGTCAAGTCGTTGGTTTAAAACCCAATCATACAGATACGGACGGACGTGCAGTGAGTGGCATTGCGTTAAGCAGGAAGCCGTCCCGCCGTGGCAGAAAGCCATTTACCATCCCTCTTTGTACCATTTCAACACATTTTATCATATCAATTCATTTTTAATGCGTTCCTACAGGGTTATCCACATTGCCTTCCCTCATTACTAATACCTGTCAATGAAATTACCATGGCTGAGCCAGAGCCTAATGCGTGAGGACAACCTGATTTGATAAAAAAAAATCCAATAAACATCTGGCGGGCACGCCTAACCGGTGGTAATGTTAGGATTAACTTCAGACGATTCCCCAAAGATTCAAAGCATAAAATACATCAGAAAAAAATTTTGTGCCTCTGCGAAGAGTCCACAAGATCAAGTATCACATTGAAAATTTGATCACCAATTGATGCTTTGATATCCCCTCATTATCTGTCAGTCTGTGAGAGACCTCAGCTTTGGAGTAAAAAAAATTCTCCCGCGATTGTCTTTACAACATAAGGAAATCCAGCCAACGTAAAAGAACAGATAACAAAAATTAAGAACCAGTAGATCATCTCAACCATAGAATCATCAGTAACTCCTCGGAAACCATAAGAATGAGGCAAAATAAATGAGTAAGGCTCTGCGCAACGTACTCTCATCGCGCCCAAGAAATAGGCGTGGTTGAACGATAAAACGGCGATAACTGCGGGAGAAGTCCACGAGGTGGTCCCCCATACCTAAGCATCCTATGCACGCGACCATCGACTCAGTGACCATAAAATGCTCCACCAACGGAAACATCGATGAGCAAAAAAAAAAAGAACGAAAGCAAAAAAAAAAAAATGGAAAAAATGAGGCAACGAAAAAAAGATAAAAATCCACGAACTCTTCTTATTTCTTCATCTTCTCGAGAGTCCAGGCAATGGTCGCTCGTAAAGAGTTTGCCTTCTAGCCACAGAGCAGAACAGAGTTTTACCTCCTTCTTCCTCTGATGATACCAGAAACAAAGCGAATGAGCAAGAGCAGAAGAAGGAGAGAAAATCCACGCAGAGAACGAAAAAAAAAAAAAAAAAAAAAAAATTAAAAAAAAAAAAATGAAAAAGAAAGATGAGAATTGGCTTGGTAGGCCAGATATAATGTAGCCAGCTGTAGACAGCCGTAATCACATGTTTGTTTAACCTCCGAAACCCCTCATCCAAGCTGGATATCCCTCCCCTCTTCATCCTCCCACCCCTTACTTTGCCTCTCACTCGCCCACCCTGGAAGGCCTCCAGCCATGGGCCACCCCGAGCCATGGTCAACGAAGATATAACACCACATTGTCCATCTCTCTCTGACCCTTTTTTCCACCTCTGGGTTTGGAAGTGATGATGGATGAGCGTCTGAGTTATCGTTCGGTCTCTCTCTTTATGGTAAGCCTTAATGGTCCCGGATTTCACGCGCTTTAAACGAACATAAAACATCGTGTGTTTCCATTGTAAAAATGTGATGGATCTTTTATATATTAGGTCAGATGCAGTAGCAAAGGGACTCGACGGCTGCATAGACTGAATCATGATAATGGGTGCCACAGGATTCCCTCTCTTTTTTCTAACCCCCCGACTGATTGGAGAGTGATTGATAGAATGAATATGGCAGGCATTCCTCCATTAGAGAAAATAATATACTTATCAAGTACGTCGAAACAATCTAACACTGATAAAAAGAACGTGGACATTCTCCACGGAAACACCTGAAAAAAGAAATTATGGGGGAAAGGGAGCAGCTACAGGAAAGCTACACCATCAAAATCAAGTGCAAGAGTTGTTGGTTTCACTCCAATAATTTTCACACGGTTAAAGAAATCGAGCAGCGTACAAAAATAAATAACTTCGAGTTAAATAGCCCCGGGGGGGATTATCAGGCTCCTTGCTCGACCAATTCTCATCAGTATTTATTTTCTGCAAAAGAAAAATCTACAATCGGTATAAAAATTAGGCGACATTTTCAAAAAAAATTTTTTACCCACAACTCCACAAACATTTTCACGCTTGACTATCTCATGGAGATATATCCCTTTAGCATTCGGGAGATTGAATTCGGTCTCTCGAGTCTCGCCATTCGGCCAAGGCGGAGCACCACTTTGGCGCCATATCGCGGGGGGTCTTAACCACGGTACCAAGGTGCACAGCAAAACCAAAGGAGAAAGGTTGAATGGAGAAGAGTACCTCGTCGATTATAAGACACTGAGAGAGAGACAGAGACAGAGGCAGAGAGAGAGAGAGAGAGAGGAGAGAGGGAGAGAGAGAACTTGAAAAGCATTATATATACCGAACACGGGTGCTCCCTTTAGGTCTCCGCTATGGCACGCACGCTTCCACGCTTATTAACATCCAAGTAGGGAGGAATACAAAAACACGGACAGGAGTTAGGCTCACTTATACATGGATGGAGAAAACCAAAGTGGGAAGGTGTGCCTGTTTGGAGGAGATTTGTGATTTAGATGAGAGCCCTTTGGTTACAGCCCAAGGGGCAGCGTCATCTTCTGCCAAAAAAGATATAGCCGAGGAGACGAGTGGTGGGGGAGAGATTGAGCCTTTGTTTCAGGCCACCAAGAATCCCCACCTCCCCCCCTTCCACCGTCGACTCTACTTCTCCTGTCCTGGTCCAGGTAACGAGGACTTGTCCTTCGAGATCCCTCGGCTCGAATTGATTCGTCCTGCCAACGAAACCAAGAGCTTCTTATCTCGATCTTAGGATCTAAGGGGCGAATCGAATCGATGAAACATTTTGTTTTCAACCTTTTTCTTTTTTTTAAGAGGTTTTCGAATAGATTGGGGGGGGGGGGGGGGGGGGGACGCTAAAGGTGCTTGATACATGGGGAAAAGCAGGTGGAATAGTCTAATTTTGGTAAATTTTTTTTTTGGGGAGATTGCGCTTTTAGTTTTCGATAATTATGGAAATTTATCAGGGCTCAGGAATTTACACCTGGTGAACGACAGGAGGAGAAGGTGCGGAGTATAGGCAATTTAATCAGTGGCTGTAGATGTGCCTGGGCGAGTATAAATAAGATCTATCTCACACGCGGTACATTGGAATTCTTTAAACCCACGTGGAGAAAAGACCAGGGGTAAAATGTGGATAAGAGTTGCTTTCATGCTCGCCGATCAAGAGTGGATAATGTGTTTCATGGAATTCTAGAGTGCCTGTATGTGTACTACATTTGGCTGAGTATTTTTGATGAATTTAATTTAATTTTAATTAAAATTAAATTAAATTAAATTTTAATTTTTCATTTCAATCAATTTTAATTTTAATTTTTACTCAATTTCTCGATTTTTTTTTGTTACTCCCAATCCAGTGAAATTAATTCAATAGCACTCGCTGTTGGGGATATCGCTATCAGGTTGGACTAGCCAGCTTTTCCGCAAGCTAAGGTCGACTGTAATGTCCTAATGTTCTCAGTCAATTGATGATTAAGAGATAATTGTAAAAAATAGTTGTGTTAAATATGAATCATTTCAGAGATTTCGAACCAAGAAACTCTGTTGCCAATCATACTGATGGTTTCCCACGATTCCCTGGTATGACGCCACCCACGGCGAGAGTCTCGCCATATAGAGGTGAAGAATTAAGAAGCATCGAAACATCCTCTCCATGCTCTCTCACACATACACACTTTCTTTCTACATATAAAGAATCCATGAAAACGTAAACGTCTCACGATCGCTTCTAACGACTCGTTATGGAAATATGTCGGACTATAATGACCTCGGTAATGGGAGTATCCCCTGTCCAAGGCACATTTTGCAAAAGAGGAAGCAGTTGGAGGGGCGCTACTCTTGACCCACGTCGATACGTTATAAAATCGCTGCATGAATACCGATGGGCAAACGTGGTGATTTGAATATACCGGTATTGGGAATGCCGGGACCACTCCATATTACGATTCCCCATTACTGAACCGTAATAAAAAATTCTAGTATGAGACGAAACAATGAATAACAAAGTGACAAGTGCAAATAATATTTCACTCGACGGGGAGACTTTTTTTTTTCTGATGAAATTACCGGTCTCTTGGTAATCGTCTTACGCCCTGAGCATTTGGGAAATAATTACATGAGCGCACAGGAAAATTCAACAAACGTTAGGCACACGATAGATAATTTTTCGAGGGGCGAGATAATTCTCGAGGTAATTCTCCCCGAATTGCGAAGAGACGAGACTCGAAAAATGGTATTCTTAGTTTTACTAATCCGCGCGCAATTCAGATATTTAATAAACTTCCGGCAATAAAATATTATTTCCCTCTCTCTCCCGTGAATTCTAGAGTTTTTTCACGTATCAACCCATTTGGTGGACTCCGGTGTGAGAATTGAGAATGTATTCTTGTGAAATGAAATGTGGAACACCAGTTGATGGTGATGCACGTGACGCTTAAAGATACTGAAGGTTAAAGATACGTCTCCACGTTTTGTACGTGAACGCACGCGCTCGTTACAAGTTGAAACCTTCCGTGTATATAAACCCAAAAGTTTCTCTCTTGCTCACTTCTGTTCTGGATCTTGTGGAGATACAGGTACATTGAATTACCCGTATGAAAACATGAAGGGAAGAAAAAAAGATTGAACGAACCACAGGGAGATTGAGACGTCTTCTCGCGCCTTTGTGGTGCGCGTGAAGGTATGCCGAGCAGCTTCTCTTCCTCTGGTCTGGTCTCCTTTTCACGAAGCTGGAGAGCGGGTAATTCGGGGGTTATGCGATCCCAGAATTTGATGGGCTTGGAACTAACATTCTTATTACATTTTTTTCCGAAAATTTTCAACATTTTTTTTCACGAGTGAAACACATTTCATTCAGGATGCGTTCAGTGCGGATGAAAAATCTTACTGTCAATTTCAAATGGCAATTCACGAGTAGAGAACAGTTTTTTCGATAAGTCAGCCTTGACTTCTGTAGCAAACGCGTGGTCTGGAAAAATTCTCAAGAGCAGAATATCCTACACTAGGAAAAAATTTTGTTTAATGCTTACTAAAAATTCTCTTGACCTGTGCCAGGCAAGTAATCGTTTTCCCAACGGCCAAAGTGCAACATGATTACCAAAAGGAATGATTGTTATTGAAACTGATGCAATTTTTCTAACAATACCTGCGAAACTCGAGTGAAAAAAATTAACAACGCGTCCTTGTACTAATCCCTTCAGATTTTCTTCTCTTCGCTCCTAAAAAAAAATGCGAAATGCATTTTTCCCAACCTGTAAGCACCCTTCACGTGACATTAACATACCTAAAACGTAGCTGAGTTCTGAGGGTTGGGTGGTTGGGTGGGTATTACTCAAGATTAAGAATAATTGAAAGAAATATTTCCAATGTAGCGTTTCTTCAATTAATCACTAAATTCCCCTCAATATTGAGATGAGTACCTCCAATTGATCTGAGTACCTTCAATTGATAAAAAAAAGCCATATTATTCGATCATCAATAATCAATCACCACCTCCACGACCATCATCTCAAACTGCCCATTATCTCTTGATCCTCGAGTCCTCATTAAATATCAAAACCTCCCGAAGTATTTGGCCAAACTGTCAGCATATACCCCAAAGTATCTATTCCATGATCTGCATCGCGATTTCGATCTTATCTCTAAGCCTCATCTTAACCGCATATCCAGACATACATCCTAAAATTGTCCATCATTTCAGTCACCTATCTCTTCCATCATTGCACGAGCCATATGTCTGATGGCTAACACTCAGTGATCCACTTCATTCGGTTCATCTTCCCCTCTCCTCCTCCTCCTCCTCCCCTTTCCCCTCGCGTACTATCTCGCTACCCCTTCGCGCTCTTACCATCACCCTGAGTTACGTTTTTGCCATGCAGTGAACAACCCAAAATTACATCGATCCAAGAGGCGATGAAACTTGGATTATTTTCATCACGCGAGGCGACTGACGAGGTAGCGTCCTTCTCTGGGTGTGTGCGTGTGTGTGTGTGTGTGTGGAGCACACATTTTTCATCCACGTGAGATAGTACAGTTGGTCTTCAATGTGGGTGTAAGACTTTGGTATGTTTGCACAAGTGTATTTCAAAGGGGGTAAAGGGAGTAGGGGGAGGACCACTTATTCACACGGCAACACGCTCTCAAGGAGGTGCGAAGGTTAAATTATAGGTTCTGCAGCGTCTTGAGAATGGGAGGACACGGGACTCTGGGAATATCGTTTGAAGAGATTCGAATTATGGGTTTAGAAAAAGAAGAAGTCCAGGACGAAATGAGAGGAGTGAGAGGGGTTTATAAAATAGAGGAGGAAGAAAAAATGATGGGCCTGAGGTCACGGAGGAGCCCCATGTCAAAATATAGAAATACGGAGCCCAGAATATTTCCCCGTGAAATTGATTACTCGACCTGGCGCCAGGGCGGCCCTGTCTATACCTCAATAATCCGTCTCGAATATTTTTCAAGGTGGAAAATAGTTTTTTTCCGCTTTTCATTGGATTCCAGAGATTAATTATTGGAACTCTGCTGCCATTCATCACTCGGTAATCGTGGGCACTTCTAAACTCATTCATCTTCATTTTGAGGGAATTTTTTTTTTTTTAATGGGAGATATCAGGGAGATTTACGGGTGATTAGGGCGAGGGACGTCGATGACGAATTTTTGGGATGGCGAGGGGATTGGAGATATTTTTGTGAGAATGTATCTGCAATATTTGGAATGTATTTTGAGAAAATATTGACGTTTAAAGGGTAATGCTCAATTTGAACATTGAGGTCGGTTTGTAAATAAATTGAACATTCAACAGCATTGAATACTATTCGTTATTGGATTCATTTTGCATTAAACTCATGACGAAAATCATACAATTTACGTATGAAATTTTGATTTACATTCAACTGTTGAATATTTGGAATTCAGTTATCAAATGATTTAATCCTGGTTTTATCAGTTATTATCCTATTTTTATGGGGAGTGTACTGAACAATCGACAATTTTGTAACGAAAGGGTCAACCGGCGAAATGGTCAATCAACGAAAAGGGATTTCCAGGGGAAATACTTCGGAACTCGCATTGAATTTGAAAAATTTAACTGACGAACTTTCAAATTAATTAAAATAAAAACTATGAAATGCTCCAGTATTTTTGAATGAAAAGTCCTGCGAAAATTGCGAAAAATTATTTGCGAAACTATTTCACTCCAGAATGACAGAAAAAAATTTGCAATTTAATTAAATATTTTGTTTCGCAAATTGACCATCATCAGTCAATCTTTAAAATTCGGAAAAATTATTGATATTCCGAATTTAGTTCAGCGATATTCCCTGCCAATCTTTCGAGCATTTTTTTAAATAGTCTTCAGATTCTATAGTGACTTCAGTATTTGCCATGGCGAGTGCTCGAAGCTCTCCACCTTCGTTCGATTTTCTGCGCTCTCCACCGGCTTTTCGTACGAAAATAACTTGAAATAAAAATTTCATCGACAGCTCAAGAAATGAAGTTCCCCAGAATGGCCAACGAAATGGTATTATCGAAATCTTTCAGGAATTTCGCCACAATTACCCTAAATAATACACAACATTTTTCAAATTCACGAGGATGATTCGTGCGAATAATTTGGTGTCCCACTGTGTAATTATTTTATATTGTTGCCATCCTCTGCAGAAAAATAATACGAGTATAAAGCATATTTTTAGCATCATAGAAACACGTATATATTGTGAATAAATATACGCGTGAGTAACGAAGCCCATCGAGTTTCCGCTGTGGTAACTGAAAATTATGGTTCATGCTGGAAACGGTATAAAGCAAAATCGCCACCCAGCAATCGTCTTGCTTATAGCTGAGACAAAACTACACCTTCTCAGTTGGTGGCATGAAAACAACTATATATTCCGCTTCTCGTGAATCCATACACCCACAAACTCGCCCCTTGTTCTCTATCATTTATTGTACGTCTGTGATGTTGTTATATATACGTTAAGCCCTCTTCTTGAGTATGTCTATTTCTTTGTCGTCATGCGGATGTTTCGATGTCAACCGTCCGCGTGAATATCAGTACACGCTCATGTGTGTCTGTAAAAGTTCTTGTAGAGGCAGTCACGCGAAGAAAACTAAGAACCGGAATATGGGACACTGCTTCTCTAAAGGAAAAAAAAAACATCAAATCATCAGTCCGTCTCGATTTAAAAATAACATTTTTCAGTGACCGACGGCCGTGGCTTGGGAGGTTATAATGGGCGCATTGGCATGCGATGCACTTGGGTTCAATTCATGATTTGGGCATCAAAAATTTGAACTATTTCTGGACAAGTTTTTGGAATGACCAAGTCCGTTTGGTCTCGTACGACTCCCCAGAACAATTTTTTGTCTACATTTTTACAGGGAAAAATTGATGGAAGTCACATAAAATTCTCGCCACTGGTCACGAAATTTTGCAATGATTTTCGGTAAATTATTGAATCTTTTAGACTGTTTTAACCTCGAGAAATCCGCGATTGAAAAAGCATTGTGCTATCGTGTCACATTCATGATTTTATTTTCTGAAGTTTAAACCGGATATCAAACCTACAATTGTTTTTTTTTTTTCACGTTACATAGTTAACGTACGACAGACACGATTGGTCTTTCGTGTCCATAACTGCAGTTTTATCAATTTTTTGTCATTGTCTTTAGCTCTCCACATGAAAGACGTCAAAGCAAAAGAATTGCATAACGAGGTTGGAAATAAAAAAAACTTGGCGTAATAATGGAGGGAGAAAAGGTGGGCCCCTCGGGTTTTTTTGAAAGTGGCTGTGTAGGTTTTTCGAGATGTTGCGCCGGCTTAGTTGGAACCAACTGTCCAGAATAGAGGACGACTCAATGAGATTGTCAGCCTTTTGCTTCGCTTAGCCCCGTCGGCTTCGTCGCTTTGCGTAAATCAGAAATTTATCCGTCTACCGTTTTTTTTTTGCCCCCCCCCAAACCCGAGAAACAAAGAACCTCTCCGATGACGGAAATCGTAGTTCATTTATGTTGGGTACAAAAAGGCCGACGGGAAAGCCTGGAAACAATACCACAAATTTTCTAACAAAATAATCGGCATTCATGGGTAGGTCGTTAGGCGGCATTTTAATTTTTATTTCTTCAGATTATAGATATACCTCATTTCTGGCGCAACTACGATCCCACTATAAGTACAGTGTCTTCGATTGTTTACAAGCGATCATCATCAACGTGTTAACGAAGCTTCATCACTCCTGAACACGCTCGCGCGCGTGACACATCACTCATGAAATATTTCTTCTCCAGAATACAGAAACATCACGTATTGGTCACAGACACGCTAAAATTATATAAAATTATTCTACACTAAATCGATAGACGACGAAAGTTGGGAAAAGTTATTGTTTTGCGGCGGAACGGAAATTTTGTAGTCGTTAAAATTCAAAGGTCCAAATTAGGAATAGTTTTTCATTCAAAAGTTTTTTTAAAATATTTTCCTAGGGAGTCTGTTAATTTTTACGAACGCTGTCCACGTGGATTTCATTAATACTTCAATTGTATTATTTAATGGCCTTTTGAAGACTATAAATAATTTTCTGAATACTAATTATCCAGTTTATCGAGAAAAATTGCCCAACAACTCCGGAAAATTTGTTTACCAAACATGATCAAGACTAGACAAGTTTCTCTCTAACATTCATTTATTAAACCAACGAAACGAATGAGAAATAAACAAAGCAGTAGGCGTTAACGACCATTAGATAGCACCCGATGGGCATTTGAAAAGCCCACTTACAAAGTACATCAGCATGTGAGAATAAAATCACCCGTGATTTTGGCAGGTAACCCAAACAAATTGCACACATACCTCCCCTCCCTTCCCCACCAGCTCCCCCCCCTCCAATAGGATTTAATTATTCGATACAGACAGTCACAGCTCCCGGAAAGGTGTGATTGGACTCGGCGAAATGTGTTTATTCGAGTTAACGCCATTTCAAGCGACGCGCACTACCAGAAACGCTTTTCCCTCATTCTGCTATATCTATATGGTATACAACCCAAAAATGTTATACAACAGTAGTGCAAGCGTCATCTAGATTGATCGTAGTTTGTGAACACAAACGAGAGAGAGAGGGAGAGAGAGAGAGGGGGGCGAGAGAGATACCTCGCTTCTGCAATCGCGTAAAGCTCGTTGAAACTAAATAAACCCAGCGATGGAGAGGAAAAGAGAGAGAGGGAATGGGCTAATTAATATTTGCCCACCGACAACGTAACACCGACAGTGAAACATCGCTCTCTATACCCTAACTCCCCGCGGCACCACAACCCCAGGCCTTGTTTCACTACATTTTCAAATGAACTTTAACGAGATGGAATTTTTTCCCTTACAAAAAGGAATGTCAAAACCATGACCAGCGACTTCGCACAGATTCAATGCACATAACGTGTTGATGGTTTCCCCCCTCTCTCTTTCACCCCCTCCCCCTTGATTTATTCATTATCTATACAGCTTGAATTATTTTTCTGTAATTATACAATGAAGATATTTTGTTTTGCAATGAATGAAAAAGACTCTCTCCCTTCCAATTTTGTTAAAATTT
>JAPYZN010000955.1:0-40154 GCA_030522865.1 Psyttalia lounsburyi
ACTAACCCTAAAACCTTTCGAAAAAAAACATCATGTATCATATTATTGTATTCCTCTCACCGAGCCCAACAACTTTTGTAAGACCAAAATTATTGGTCCCATTGGAGAAAAATTAAGTTATGCTTCTCTCTAGCATAAAAACATAAACACTTATGCTCAAAATATCTGTCTCATTATTTTTCCCCTTCGAAGCCCTACACCGTTGGTCTGAAACATTTTCGCGTTCAACTACTTTTTAACCACTTATTCAGGCGTACAAATCATCTTGGGACATCCTGTATATATCTGAATAAACCGGCTTCAAAAAGCGTTACATTGGATTTTTAAAAAATGGATTTAGAATGGATTATTGGAAGAATTTTATCTATCCTACTAGACATTTTATTACACAAGTATTTTAATGTTGATTGTATTAGGCCTGGAGATGAAAAATAGTATTGAAAGTCTTTGCTATTTTGAGCTTTACTTGGAAAATTATTTATTGTAAAAATAATCATAGATTTATTATTATTTCTTTTATTCCACTAAGTCAACGTGAAATTGACCGGCGTCATTGTTAACTAGTTCTTCAAACGTAGTATTTTATGTAGATGTCAATGGGAGTTCATCCTTCGATAATGGACGCCAAAGATGTTTAATATATCTAACTCTTTATTTATTCTATAATCATTATTTTGTGTTGAAATTTTTCCAGTATCGCATGTAGCTTCTAAGGAGAGTTAGTCATTATTAGAATTAACTATCAATTCTTTTATCGGCATTTTTTTGTTATCGGAAAATATTATTGATATTTGGCATAAACCTTTTCTCTGTATCTTTATAACCGATATTTTTATAAATGTTTTTCCAGGGTTTGTCAACAGCCAATTTACATTCATATTCCAATTTTCTAATGATTACTTTTGTTTTTAATTCTGGAAATGTTCTCAGACTGCTATTTTTGGGAACTTGTGATTCAATTGTATGGTACGTATACATTGAAAATTCAATTACTTAATTATTAATTTCGTAGTTTGAAAGTCTCTTCACGTTTGGGATGTTCAATTCGTACTCATTCTCGAGGTAGTTGGTGAAGATACCCCAATTGGTATCATTGTACCAAAATATTTCAAGATCGAATTTTGGCAGATTTAAGTAAATAATCAACTAATTAAATTATTCTTTGAAAATTGCTGCTGAAAGTCGTCCCCTTTTTGCGGTTTCCACAGGATTTCTGGGGAACGAATTATCTGAAATAAGACAATAAAATATTTTCATAATCTGTAAAGATTTGGTTTTCGAGTTGACTATCTCGAGATATTTCTATGCAAAACAGTGGCGGGCGTTTGAATTTTTTGACCATTTTTTGCATGGAAATATCTCAAGATAGTCAACTCGAAAGACCAATCTATAGACAGATTAAAAAAATATTTTACTCTACATTTCAGATGATTCATTCCTGAGAAATTATGTGGAAATCCCGAAAAGAGGACAATTTTCAACAGGCATTCTGAAAAAAAATGTTTCAATTAGTATAAGTTGTTTACTTAAAACTGTCAAAATTTGATCTTGAAATATTCTTTGTACTCTGAATTAGAAACGATTGAAAAAGCATAAAACAAAAAACTATCTGAACCGGGCCTTAAATGGCCGAATCTTTGGTATTTTTTGCATTAATACGATCTATTTTTCAATAGGGGTTCCTATCTTATTTTTTGAAGAAGAATTAGTTTAATTTTCATCAACTCAGTTAATCAAGAACAATTTTTAATTTATATAAAAAATACCTGGTTGCTCTTATTCTTAATCAATTGACTCTAAGTAACTTCTAGAACCTTCACATTATTTGATTTAAAGTTCTCAATTTTTTGTTTGATATCCTCCTCGGAAAAATTATCAAATAAGTTTTTTTAAGGCTATCCTTTTCGGTTTTATATAAGAAAGTATAATCCGGTATGGTCTAATGGTTCATGATGTCTGGCTTTCACCCAGGAGACCCGGGTTCGATTCCCGGTACCGGAAATTTTTTGAAAATCAGTAACTGCCCTCATATCAAATTCATTTATCTATCAAGTTCGTATGTAAATAGGTTTCTTCGCTGGTCCGAGTTCTCCTCACGTAAAACTCGCTGAGTTGTATCCCGAACTCTGCTTATGGAAAAAATTGAGACAATATAATCTTCAGAAATGTTTAAAAATCGTTGTAATCCAAGTTAAATAAAATTCAACCGGTGAAATTATCATCGACATATTTACTCCTCCATTGGACCGGTGTTTTGTGAATTCCTCGAAAACTAGAGGAGCTAGCGTTCTGAATTCAACGGTATTCGATTCCTGAAGACATTTCCTATTGATTTAGGTCTATAGTATATAAGTAACCGTTGAAAGTTGCTTTTGTAATTCTCCCGGTATCTGGAGCTGCAAAGAAAACGGAGGGATTAATTATATAAGAAGGCAATCCACACTATTATCAATATCTGGATGGGTATTATTAATTGATTAGTTAATTTCAGTTTTTCCTTTTATTAGTCATACGAGATTGTTACATCAATATTGGTATTCGGTCTGCATTGTTACAGGCAATTCAGAAGGTTTATGAGATACTCATGTGAGTACGTCACGGTGGAGATCCTGTAGACTCGCCGATTATTGTTCAACGAGTATTTTTCTCAAAAAGAAGAGTAGAACACATGTTGCCATCTCTTACTTGAACCGAAACCATAATCGATGTCAACTGCAAATAAGACGAGATCAATCTCTACCCTACCGACACTTTTTGACCGACAGCAGAATAAGTCATGAGTGCATGGACGGAGGCCCCCCGATGCTGCCGTCAAAGTCCTGCTTTCTGTTATTATTCTCTAATTTTTAAGAAATTCACTCGGTTGCTGTCAGTTATTAGTGCTTTGAGAGGAATCATTAGACTTGGAATATCATCACTATGGTATTGAACGAAGTCAACAAACTGATTAATGATCTGGAGAAGGCCGAACTTGAGGTGAGTTGACGTTTTCAATTGTTTGGTTATGTTTCCATTACCGGCAAATCGAGTGGAATTATGAAAATATAAATATTTACTTGGAAATATCCAATTTTTCTGTTCAAACATGCTCTTGCCATTATTCCCTTTCTCGCTTCCTATTTCCTAGCACAACCCGAAATTTTCTTGTTCGTCAACAGAATGGAAAAATGTCAATTTGAAAATCAATGAAAAAATTGTTAGACTTTCGAATCGATAAAATTTTGTTGAGTGATTGATGGGTTCATTGCAGGCACCAAGTGGAACAGTCTCGGCTCAAGTTTACTCTCAGTTACTCGCAGTTTATCTCCACCAGAATGACTTGTGCAACGCCAAGTTCCTGTGGAAGAGAATCCCAGATAATGTGAAGAGTGGCTGTCAAGAACTCGCGCAAATCTGGAACGTCGGACAGAAAATGTGGCAACGGGACTGGCCAGCGGTACACACAGCACTCAATCTTGAGTGGAGTGATGATGTTCGTCATATCATGCATGCATTAAAAGGTAATTGCAGTCACCACAAGTCTACGAATAAAACGGTTACTGTTCTGAATTTTTAAGATGTTGTCCCCGAAAAATTGACTCACTACAGGGAAATTATCGGTCTGATCCCCCTGATTACCCCTGGCCGGCGAAGATATCCATTTGACATGTGTCACAACTCCAAATACTGCAATCTGGTCGAAATTTGAAGCGAAATCGTCACTAGAATTCTGGAATAATTCCTCGGGTATTATGTGAAATTTTTTCACACGTGTTTCCACTCCTGACGTTCAATTTTACAATGGACTGTTCTGTAAACAGTAAATTCAACCAAAAGGAACTTAAAATCATCATACTAAAAATCACTTTTATTTGGACAAGTATAGGAATTCTGAATTTATAAAATATTGGTGCAACGAATGTAATCAACTTGGGAATTATTTGACACTGATGGAGTGAAGTATTAGGAGTGACGTAGTGAAATGAGCTCCCAATTCAGTTATCGAAAAATATCCTAAATTTAGAAAAGCGAGTGAACGTTTTTCGCCACTTTTTTTTGTAGCTGTCATCCTTGTCTATAAAAAAGGTTTCGAGAATATTTGGATACATGAATGAACTACTGGCATCGTAAATATCCTAAATATTCCAAAAAGAATACTTCAAAATAAAAAATAACTTTGATGGATTTATCTTCGTGTAACTGATTTAAAATAAAACTGCAGCAATTGTTTTCAGAGAGTGTTCGCGAAAGAGCGATGTCGTTAGTCTCCGAAGCCTACTCGTCCCTGAGCTTGTCAGTCCTCGCAGGAATGACGGGGCAGTCTCCGGAAGAAGCCAAACAATCAGCCCTGGATCGAGGCTGGACCCTCGAAGATACGACTGTAAAACCCTGCAAGATCGAGAAAGGACAATTTCCACCAAATCAAGCCACCCTTACCGAGGATCAACTCTACAAACTCACTCAATTTGTCTCTTTCCTCGAAAACTAGAAATGTTATCTCACTATTTAAGATGCCCACCCCACAACTTAACATTGGACGGACAAAAGAGGTAGAAACAGCTGCTAAAATGCGGAAAAAACGTGTCTCCATGAATTTTTTTCATTAATGATTGAGAAAATAGAAAGAAGTGATCTCAATGAGTTGAATGGCTTTAGGAAAGCTCGAACCAGGTTTTGAAAATTAATTTATTTTATTTTTTGTTCTCGTCTCGATCAAACGAGAAGAAAGCATAGAGCAAGTTTTGTCTACATTTTTATTTTCATTTAGCAACAGTCCCGTCCTCTTCAATGTTGAATATTTTCCCCCATAAATCAGGTTAATAATAAAGTTTCTTACGTATAAATCACAAACGTTGTAATTCTAATTAATCACTAATACAAAACATTCCACAAATGTTAATGCAATGGTATTGAATCCTTCTCACGGTTCACAATTGAGAGGACAGGAAAGGTACAAACAGTTGCCAAATGCAGACAGATTTGTCGTCCATGAATTTTCTCCATTAACAACTAAAAAAATGCAATGAAGTGATCATGATCACGATTTTAATGGGTCAAATGATTTTGGAAAAACTGGAAAATAGTTTTGGCTAGGACGGATCACGAATCGCTGAACAAAAAATTTGGGATGTTTAATCTTCATTCCTCTAATCCTTAGAATCAGAACCAGATTTTAAAAATATTTTTTGTTCTCGTGTGGATCAAACGGGAAGTATCCAGAGAATAAATGTTGTCTACATCTTCATTTTCATTTTGCAACAGTCCCGTCCTCTTCAATGTTAAATATTTTCCCCCATAAATCAGATTAATAATAAAGTTTCATACGTATAAATCACAAACGTTGTAATTCCCTCTCATCACTTATCTAAAACATTCCACAAATGTTAACGCAATGATAGTGAACGTTACCCATTGGCTAGGTAGATTTGAACCCCCCTTCGGGTGAACGGCAAAAAGAAGTTGAGAATAGTTAAAAACGAGAGGATAGGAAAATTGTACAACTGCCAACGGCGGCTCTTTACTCGGGTATGACCTCTTGGCATCAACTGCAAGTTTCGTCCTCGTGTGCACGCGCGGAAGAGGCATAAAATCTGTACGTATATATTCAAAAGCCAAGACATCTCCAATCGATTTTACCTACACTAAAAGATCGTGAGGTTTCTTAACTCCAAGCGAGCACCACCGAAGGCGCGAAGATACGACCTTTGCTCGGTTTCACGCCGTTGTCGAACGGGGGAGGGAGGCAATAGTTGAGACCAGGGAATTATATGGAAGGCGAATACATTCGAATTTGCCATGGGTCTCAGGGTGCTCCATGACGAAATCATTCCGTGTGGCACGCATTGAGTGGTTTTAAAAAATTTCCAGAGGGGGGAGGGGGTTCTGGGAAAGGACGAGGAAGTTAAGACAAAGGAGTGATGCAAAAAAACTGAAAAAAATACAAATGACGTTATCTGTAACAGAGCAGATGGCTACATGGAAAGAATATTTTTGAAAAAATTGGTTTGTTAACAAATTGATAGAGGATCATATTCGAAATAAGAGATTATATGGTAACTTCTCTTCTCGTTTTTCGGTACTAATTTTTACAGAAGAATACAGTAGAAAATGACACAGACCACTTTCTAGGAAGACACACCGTAAAATATGAATTGAATATCCTCTGAATTTTGCAGCACTTTTAATCCAAAAATGTAATTGTGTAAACTAATTCTTCGTATGTTCAATGCGACTTTTGAAAAATGGGTTTTTAGCGTCCAGGAGATAAAATTTAGTATATTCAGAAAGGAATAAATCAGAACGTAGTTTGAGAAAAAACAGAAGGATTTTTAGTTGCGTTATATGGTTTATATCTGTCAGGAACGGACGAATATATCTTGCTTTTTTCTAATTGAATAGTTTACATGACATAAATTAGTGAATGACGTGTATGATCCAGCCTTGGTATGCTCCATTGAAAAAATTACGAAAAAAGAAATGCTACAAAAATATGATTGGCTTTGTATTCGATTCATATTTCCATTGTCGATTTTTGTAATTTCTAATTTTCGCACTTTTTTTTATTCTTTTCAATTTCTACTGGAACATTACTTGGAATGTCATGACACGTTGATGTATATTTTTCAGAATGTCTACACTGAGAAAAGAATATAATTTTGGGAATCAAATATTTTTCAGTCGGGAATTGAAATCGTCAGTTTGTGGATAATTTTGTGGAAATTTTGTATAAATTTTCGCAAAAAAAATCGTGCCATATGGTATTTCATATCAACTCAAATTTGCAGAATTACCTGAGATATGCGTTCCTGTAAATATGATTTTTCACGGGGTTGACTACTGGCCTTCAATGAACGAATCATCAAACATGAGTGACTTAACTTCTGACTCTGCTACTACACAAAAAAACTATAATTCTGGCCATCAAATATTTTTTGTAATACCCGCCGAAAAAGATCACTTTTCGGTACGGTTGTTCGTGCGTAAAGTGGTACTTTGCCGTACAGTGTGCGTAAAAGTCAGAGCTCGTGCGTAAAGCTTCCCTTTACACACTCGGATTTCACTTTAAACATGACCTTGACTTTTCCACAGTCCGCACACAGAAAAACCACTTTGCCCTCCAAACCCCCCGTCGAGGCGAACTTTGCCAGGTATTGCAAAAAATTGGGTGTGCAACACGTGCGTATCGCCTTGCGATGCACAACTTGTGCGAAAAAGTGCTACTTTACGCAGTAGTTGCACAATATACTATTTTAGATGACCCAATATCAGAAATTTACACACACAATCTAGTCTTAAGGGAGTAGTGTCATGTGAACACATAAATTTTTCCGCTTTTTAGGGAATTTTTTTTAATACAATAAAATTCAATCATTTTAATTTTTTATTTGGATATTACACTGTGTAAAAATAATTTTTTTTTCATATTTTATTTTTAATTACAATAGACGAGCAAAAGAAAGCAAGTCACTGGTCATGGTAATCGCGGCTGTTCGTGTTGTCAGAAATAAGAAAATCGAATGAATGATTGTTCAGTAGGTCTGTCGTTATCGGCCCAACCACAATTAATCAATTTCTTGGAAAACCCCAAAAAACTAGCGGACTGGAGGAAAAAATTATTTAAACCTTCGCTCTGCAGACAACTCCCTTTCAGCGCGTCGGCGATTAAACTCATTTAATACTAGGAGTTTCGGTCTGAGTTTTTCGCAGCATATTTTCGATACGTTTTACTATCGAAATATGCAAAAAAACTAGGGGAACGTTGTCGGTGGCTCGCAAGCTCGCTCCCATGGGTGAGTGGAACCCATTCCGGCCGCACAAGAAACTTTCGGGTTCGGCTATTTGATCTCAGAATTTAATGTGAATAATTATAAAATAAAATAGGTTTTCAAAGAGTCACAGGGTTTAAACATTACTGCTGTCATCATTATGATGATTATGATCATCATTTGTGTTCACAACATATGTAGAGAACCATTTTTCACCACTCAATTTCACCCCTTAAATACGCCCATATTTGAGCTATTTACAACCCATTCGACACAGTAAATTACCAAAAAACGGGAGAACCGCTTGACCGATAGTGATGAAAATCTAATCATACTAAATTACGTGAAGACGATTCGATCGCGCCATTGATCACTCCGATTGGTTCAGTCATTCGTGGTGAATACAATAACTTCCCTAGCCGGGAAGTGAAAAATCGATTTTTCGAAGTGGTTATATGAGACTACCCCTTAAATTCGTATGCGAAACGTATTTCATTTGCAAAATTGGATTTTTTCCGTATAATATAATAAACCTGAAAAAATCATGGAATCAGTCGCCCACAGGCGACCGAAGGAGATGGATCTGAGCTGAGCTTATCAATGAAAACATAAAATGTAATAAAAATTCTTTCCGCCTTCTTGGATTTTCTTGAAAAAAATATTTGGCTGCATTAACATTGAAGTAAAAGTAAATTGGAAAGCTCGTCGAATCTATCGGGTCCAAATTGATTATTTTGAGCCGTTATGCAATGTTGTATATTAATTTATTTCTACCCTAGAGAGGTGCAATAAGGGAGTTGAGCCCACGTGCGGAATTCTGCTTGGCGTGAGGGGAATCTCACTCTGCGCCTACGCCAAGAAAAATGCAAGTCTGACGATAACACAGGGGGAATAAAGTAGAGGACCCTTGTTTATTGGTTTTCTACCTTCACCTCAGGCTCGGGTGGTTATTACGTATGAGGGATTAATCCCTTCATGAAAATCCTTTCATTAATAATTTTGTTGAGTTGACTAGATTAATCTGTGAAAATTGAATAAAAAATTGTCTGCCAAAAAGTATTAATATCAAAATTTCTACTTTGCCTAGAACTAGTCACCATGTGTCCGATTGTTTGAATTTCCAATCTGTGCATAGGTTCAATACCTCATTAAAAAATAATGAGATCAATGATTAAGCAAAAAATAAACAATTTAATTCGAAAGTCACCCAGCGTCCGTAATTTAATAATTAAGAAATGGCGCAGAGAGCTACAACAAAATTTGGTGTGTACCTATTGGTTCGTATATACTGTATATATTTGCGAGTATAATTTAATTTAAAAAAATCGGTAAAAAATTGTTCAAGTTCCGTATTTTTAATGATCCTACTCTAAAAAGGACAACATCGATATATATCGATATCTCGAAAGTCTGTCACGGTCATTCGTCATTGGTTCACAGCCGTCGAGGCTAATTGGAAATTTTCAATTTTGATTGGCACAAATGCAGCGCGCGTTCGGGCTCGTATCTGTAAAAATGTTGACGTATGGTAATTGATCATGAAGTAAAATGACTGATACATAAAAAAAATGTTTATTAAATGGATTTCCCTCTGAATCTGCTCATCTCGACAACATGCACTCCTCGTCTTCATATAATTTCCTCAAACAGATTACAATAAATAACCTCTCGGTCGTGAAATTTACATTCCTCAATTAATTATCTTTTTTAACATTACTATGAGAATAACAATAAACTTGTTTTTTATTGTCAATATGTCATTTAGAAAGTGGCAATAAGGTCTGCAATAGCGTTTCATATATTCCAGGAATTTCAAGTGCATCATATTCGATATAAATCGGTTATACAGTCGAGAGTAAAATAATAAGAGTGAAGGAATTTCCAAGTGCCTCTTCTCCAGACAATACTCAATTGAAATGATGATTGATTAACGACGATTGATTCATTCATAAACGAACTAGACTTCCTCATCTCCGGATAATCGAATCAATCAATTAAATTTATCAAACGATAGCAATCAAAAAAACAATTGAATAAATAAGAGGGAGAAAAAAAAAATCACGCCATCCTCTCGTTATCTCCAGTGCAACCCGCGACGTCTAATGTCGCAACATCCACGAGGTTCGCGGTTTCAAAGTGGTTACAGGGCGGTACAAGTGTGGCGTACCGTTCGATTGTTTCGTTATCGCGATCATCCTCGAGTACAACAGGTCAATCCCTCTCGGTAGATCTCCTCTTTCCTCATTGATCTGTGTATGGGTGTGTACGTGTGTGTTTGTAATCATCACTCGTATTCTACGAATAGGCTGCGCCTATTCGACATAGCTCATTTTCTATTACAATTATTCAAACGCCTTCTACTCTCTTTTTCATCATCATCAGTTGTCTCCTTCACTTTCCAATGTGTGATACCACAAATTTAACAATAAAATTGATAAAAAATCAAGGTTTATGATGATTTGAGGGAAGCGGAGGAGACGATCGCGTCCTCAGTTGGGTGTTAACTCATCTCAAGGAATGACGGGTGAATTACGAGGAATATTATTGAAAGCGGTTTGAAGTTAACTCGCCAAATTACTTTCCCCCAGCGGGCAATAGCGAAAGCTTTGCGCTATAAATTCTTGACTTTTTTTTTCTCACTTCGGGTCATATTTATAACTATGTGTGGATGCATATGAATCGTTTTGAAAAGCCGCTGAACAGGCTTAACACCTGTACGCGAATAAATATGCAGTATATTAAATTGTGAGAATTGTCAAGGATGATTGCGATGATTTAAAATACACCGAGAAAAATATATAATTTTGTCCATCAATATTCCTTGAACAAGAATTTGAAGCTGAATTTTTACGCTGATATTGACACTGGATTTTCAGTGAAATCTGAAATTCTAGTGTCGAAGTTTATTGCAATTTCCGCGATAAATAGTGCGATAAAAATTTCCGATACATGTACGGAAAATTTGAGATAAAAATATCTAACAATTCAGTGATTATCGCTGAGGAAGCAAATATAATATTGCTAATCGAGAATTGTTCGGGCAAGAATTTGAAGCTCAATTTTGACTCTAGTGCTGCCACTGTATTCTCAGTGAAATGTAAATTTTTAGTGTTGAATTTTTTTGAAATTCCCGCAAGATATGAATGTGATACAAATTTCCCAGACGTGTAATTCAAATTTTAGATCAGAATTCTTCACAATTCAGTCATAATCGCTGAGAATATTTTTTGCTCGGGGTAGAAGGGATAATTAGGATTGCTGGACATCAGAGGATATTTCTTAGTTTCGTTAGTTTTGACCCCGAAAATAATTTTCGTAGGGGACAATAATTGAATATCATTTGAGGAGTTTGATGAGATTATTGGAATCGCTTCATTTTATTGATCTTTCTATAATAAGGTATTGAGCGTCGAATACTTCTTGTGGCAGACGAATCACTGGTTTGGGGGCTCGAGAATTTAATTGAGGAGGATTATGAGATTAAACTAATGGCAATGATGCTACTTCTGCCAGAAATATGTAATCTAAATTCGGAGAATGTTTGCGTTGAAATTGATTGGTTTTTTGAGTAAGAAATCATGGAGCGACCATCAACGGATGTATTATTGGATTGAGGTCTCCAAGGCGGAGACGTTCGATAAAAATAAGAGGAAAAAAAAATTGAAAATTTTTTAGATCATTTCTTTTTTAATATTTGCTGGAATAATCCGTATTTACTCAATGATAGTTAATTTTAAGGAAATATTTTAACTAAATTCTGCGGTTTCTGTCGATTTTTCAAGGCGATTACGGCCTTCCAGGAACGAAATTGATCAAAATTTCCGGAAAACTTAAACTTGTAGAAAATTTTTAAGAAATGCATCGGGAATTTCAATGAAGAATTTCGAAAAGTGCATCGTTTTATTTCTCACGTTAATAGGACAAGTACTATTTTTTATCACGCTGTGTCGGAAAAGTAACTTTTCAGGCACTCGACGCGAAGCGGAGATGAAAAATTATGTTCGTAACTCGTGAAAAAAGTGGATTTTGACTCGCCTTCGGCTTGTGATATAAACCTCCTACTCGCCCAAAACCATTTTTTTCACTTGTTACGAAATATACTAATATGTAACTGAGAAAACAATAGCAATTTGCCAATTTAATATTCTTTTCACAAGAATTCGACGTAAGTTGGAACGTTACCCAAATTAAATTAATTAATTCGTCCCTTCCAATTTGTTGCACTTGTAGGTAATTTAATATATGAATTTCTTGCATTTAATTATCCAAAACAAATACATTGGAAATTATTCAATTTTTCGACAGTGCAGATATTTATTACAAGTTTTTTTTCTATACGCTTTGAGGTGTCAATTACTTTTCCAAACTATCCTAAGTGATTAGAAAATAAAATCCATTCACTGCACCAAGAGTGCGCGCCTCCTCCCGCCCCTTTATAACATCAAAGGTATGCTGATGTGGGAGAATTTGAGATAAAAATATGTCGCTTTCATGAATTCATCACTAAAATTGAAGTTTAACGGAATAGACTCGTATGCAATTCCGAATGAAGTAACGTGGATTTGAATAAATTAGAAGGGAAAAAAAAAATTATCAGAAAATCTTGTATTTTCAGGTGTACTTTTCATCTAATCGGGTGAAGACATTTTATGAAATTCGAAATCTACGGGTTCACTAGGTTCGGTGTCCTCCTCGTGATTTATTAAATGTTGAGTAACATGAGAAATGTGGAGAAACGATGCTTTTTGTTCCCTTCAAGCTGGGAATGTCACGAAAAATTATATTTGGAATTTGGAAAAAAATAGAAAAGTGATTCTCTCGTAGAAATCCATATAGCATTCTTTTCAATTCCAATAATTAATGAGTCGTGTCAGGAAATATTAATAACAACTTTTTAAAAAATTTCTCACAACCAATTCAAATTAGATAAAAAGTTTCCAGAATTTAATTCCACAAATTTCATGCGGTAAACGTTCTTAAATGAATCTACAGATTTACAAATTATTTTATTCAAATACACACTTCACACCAGCAGAATGTTTGCAAAATAATAGTCAACGTATCCCTTAAAATTTCTAAAAATGATATTAACCATAAATTGCGTTTACAGTATTTTTCACCGATTTTCTATTTGATAAGTCTCGACTGTATGCACTGAGAAAAAATCGAACAAGAATTTAGAGCAATTGATTTTGTGTGTAAATTTCTGTCATTTGGTCGTCTAAAGAATATTTAATATACAGAATTATATACTTTTCACAGTGTGTAAAATGCATATTTTCCCACGCAGAAGATTGCCTTCCCCTTTTTTCTCTGCGCCGTCTCACAAAACTCTCAATATTTCATCTGAAAAAAAATCCAATTTCCCATTACCATGATCCTAAAATGCGAATGAGAGCGCAAAAAATCTTGAACATAACTTTGCAATTTCTCCCTCGACAAAGAAAACATCATAAGAAAAAAAAAACATCGGAGTACGACTCGTCGTGCAATTTCACAACCTCGGAGACCCGGGGCAGATCTCAAGCCGCGGCACAAGAAGAAAATATCTGAAAGGTGCAGGTTAGAGACATAGAGGTGAGGCGTATAAGCTATGAAGAAGGCTAGGCCTGTGTTATAGGTGCACTCTATGCCTAACCGACTATGTACGCTCCGTTGAAAAGGGGGAAAAAAAATCATCCTGAGATGTGGCGAAGTGTTCCGGGAGGCGGAGGAGGTGGGTTACAACTGGCATCGACGACGTAAGGTAACCCGAAGGTGGATAACAGAAGAGAATGGAATATGGGATCACCTCGGGTTAGGGTTCGACGGTGCCTGGTGTGCGCCTACGCTTCCATTGTCTATTTCTTCTTTTATTTTATTTCTTTCTTCGGATGAAATAAAAAATCTGTACCATTCTTATCATTTTTTCGGAATTTCTTCGGTATTTCTCAATGGCGACTTAAAACTCCTTAAATTGGAAATACTCAAAGAGTTTTTATTATGATAATTCGTTCAGTTTACATTAATTTTATCAATCAAATATTCGTCTGACGAAAATGTGAAGCGAGTTTTATGGTAGGAATTTGGGGGATTTGGTTCCCCAAAATAAATATCGCTGGTAAAACTAGAATTTTTTTTGTCAGAGCTGCACCCAATTTTGCATTCCATAAGAACAACGACAAATTAGCGAAAAGTGGTTATAAGATTTTTCATGGTTTTTTTCATCGGTTTGACAACTGTTTTCATTTTTGGACAAAATCATTTTCAAAGATTAGAATTTAACCCAGCGTCTTATGAGAAAATCTACAATTTTGAACATTTCCGTTATGACTGAAGATTAAAATCCGAAAGTTGTTTCATGGAATGTAAAAAAAACTAGAAATTCTTCACTCCTGTAAGAAGATGATCAACCGTTTTTACGGCAAATCTAATTATTTAATTATACGATGGAATATTTTTGCATTACTGGTTGATGCATATATTTTGATTCCAAGATTAATCTTATCGAAAATTCTCCATTCATATGGCGATGACTCAATATCTTTTGCTGCACTGGTCCAATTCTGTAAATATGTTTTTTCGATATGCATGAAATATTGATTGACATTCTCACGTCATCAAATTCATTGAATTCTTATTATTGTCTCAGCTTTTCGAAACAAACCATTGAATTAGAAACCAAATTTAAAATATTGGAAATGGGGTATACTAATAATTAACTCAGTAAATAAGTAGAATTAATTTTCTTTATTTTAACTCAGTAAATAAGGAGAATTAATTTTCTTTATTTTATCTGTTTGGAAGACACATCTGCTCTCTACGAATTCATTGGAGGAACTAACTAAAAATAATAAAGGGAAAAACTATGTCCAGGACCTTGGGAGATGTGCACTCAATAGGATCCATTCATTTCACTCTTTTTAGCCCTTAAAAACTAAAGCCCAACCACTATGCTTCATACTTCTCAGAATTTCTATCCATAAAAATGTCTTTCATCTCCAAGTATAAATATAGAGAGAAAGATCAATTAATTTTTGTTTCACATTATTTCTAATAGGAATTCAACATAAAATTATCAGTAATCTGATATTGACTAGGGTGGAGTCAAGGAACAGAGTTACAAATTCATTCGGAAGTTCACTGCCAGTAAAATTGACTGAAATTTGAAAAGACTAAAAAATACAGAATCTACTGACCTACAGAGTCTTCTGCCGGATAGGCTTCAACATCCCTTACTTTATACTAACAATGATTCACGAAATGGTTAAGTTTTTCGAAAAAAAAACTCCTCATTCTTTTCTTGACAAAGACCCATCTTCTACACTGGACAAAACAAATAATTGTACCAATGAAAAATTCTTTGGACAAGAATTTGAAGTTAGATTTTTTCTGCAAATTTCTATAATTTAGCTGTCCGAAGAATATTTGATTGGAAAAATTATACTTTTCTCCCAGTATGTGGGAAAAAAAACTTTTAAATAAATTCAATAAATTTCAGAATGTTGAGAACTATTTACGGATTCATTAAAATGATTTCCTGGCAATTGAACTGAAAAATTGAATGCCCAAAAATCTCCAAACGTGAATGGTAAAAGGTATCGGATTATCGTTAAGGCCACCTTGAGACGGATGTTTTTTACACGGTCATGACGACTTTTCACAAATGCCACAAATCACTAGTTACAAGGGCACTACGTAGAATTCAATCCAAAAAAATAATCAACAAAAAATCATTTCGGAACTCATCTCAACTCTCTCATTTCCTCAATTTTTTTTCCTCTTCACCGGAATATTTAGATCCTCTAATCGTCTACGCGCACGCCAGTCTGCTGTCCCACTTCACTCGGAATAGCGTGGGATAGGCCCTTGGGAGAGATGATAATTACAGCTCCAGAGGTGCGCATTTACCGACTATTTTCTAATGTAACTCCACCGGTTGTTTGGGTATTGTCGTTGGGAATGATGTTTTTTCCTTACTCAGACAAAAGCAAATACCTCGAGTAACCTGAGTACCAATAGCATGAGACATCCTCATATTTCCAAACCCCCTTAATGCATTTAATTGAGGAAATAAAAATGGATAAATGAATAATAAATACTTTCCTAATGAAAGAATAACTCGGGAAATTTAATTCGCATAAAATCGCAGCGGAAAAAGCATTTAAATTTATTTCTAGCATTCTGGATGATACACGACAAGCCCTGACCTGTCGCGCAACCTGCAAGCAGTCGTCGGCAGTAGTCGGAGTTACATCTCCGAGAGGAAGAGCCGATACCTGGGAACGATGAGAAAGAGGATGCGGGGGGGAAATTCAAGAAAAAGTATCAAATGCGAGGACTGAAAAAAAAAAGAATTTATCGAAGTGGCATTCAGGTCGCGTTGACTTGTCGTTTGCGCTCTCAACTCACTATCGACTCCTTTATTGGGTACCTGCAATCTGCATACTTAACAGCATCTGCCCCATCGACTATGTGGAAGGCGAACGTCGGGAATCTCAACGTCTTTGACTTCTTCTTTACCTCTCACCTCGCGATGCGTCGCTTCTCTTCGGCTCTCAACAATCTTCCCTCATTTATAAATAGATATAAAATAAAATTAAATAAAAAAAATTACTGGGAATTAATTCCCAAGTGCTAGACGACTATTGCACCAACACGGAATTATTTATCTGCAATGATAAATTATTCCTCATGTATATCAATCCAAGTGCGTTATTAATCCTATGCAAAAATTTCGCAAATTCCCTCATCCATTGGCACAAACAAAAATATCAATGATTAGTATTCATCCATTGTGCGCTCAGAGAAATGGGAGAAAAATTTTCACTTCTCACCACTTGTACAACAGGTGGCAATTAATGCAAAGTGAGTTGTCGATGTTCAATGGAATAACTGACGCATCGGCGTAAAATAAGATTACCCGAGAGATTGAAGAAATCGTGGACATGGGATATTGAGAGAGAAAAATCCGAGAAATAACCCGAGGCGTTATAAACGCTTGTGCTTCAGCGCATTAAATTCCTCATTTTTTATTTAGCGCACAAACACGAAAGATTTGCTATAATATGATAATAGTTGCAGGTAGGCAAGAGGCACTCCCCGGGATGTTAGTGGCACCTCTCTCCTATTTCTCTTGTATTAAAAATGTCGAATAAAAAAAAAGAGTGGGATATACCTGTAATCCACCACCAATGATCATCAGCATCCCATGGCAAACTCTCGTCGCGTCTCTTCACAAAGTGAAAGGCGAGTCGTAGAGGTTTTATAAAATTTTGTGATTGTGTTGGAGGGAGTGAAGCGGTTTAGTATCACATACATGGGGGAGGGGAGAGTAGTTGATGGTAACAAGTAGTTTGTACCGCTATGCAGGCTGTCTGGGATTTTTGATGTTGGTGATGGTGTTTGTATTGGTGTGGTGGATGGCTGTGGTGGTGATGGCTGTGATGCTGGTGGATACATGGAGCATTATGTGTACATGAGAGAACACCGGCAAGGTCCCCCGCGCCTTACCCGGGGGTCAGAGGTCGACTCACCCACTCCCACTTGGCTCGGTGGCCCTTCACCTCTCGCTTTGCTATGCACTGAGGCCTGGGTGGCGCGGTGGGGAAATTGTGTATGTGCACTTTTGCAAATGATTTTGAGATGTAAGTGGAAATGGAGGGGTTGCACGGGCTCTTACCGAGCCCCGAGCTCGCCGCCAACAGGATCTCATGTTGGGGACTCACCGTCCCATGGGAATCAGGGAGAGAGGGAATTGGGTAATCCTGTTCCGGGACTCATCTTTAATTAGATGGAATTGATTTAGTAGAGGGTATATCAATGGAAGGAGTATTCAGTTATTGAGAGGTAATTATGGAAAATTGAATGAGAGATATTGAATGACTTTTATTTAATAGTTTTATTTGCATTTCACGTTGGGTGAATTAATTTCTAATCAGGATTTGCTACTTTAATGCGTAATCATTGCACGTGAGATAAAAAGATGAGACGACGGTTTAGGTGGCTACAGTGCTCGGGTTTTTTTTCTCCCACCGATTTTTATCGTGTGTCTGAGTGGTGTGCTGCATTCGAAAAAAAAAATCAACGGAGTCTATAATAAAGTAGGTTATTCCAATGTTTTTTTAATGCTGAAAAAAAAAGAAAACAATTGTTGGAGTATCGAATATGACCAGACAATGAGAAATGGCTATCTATCCTGCTTTCTCTTCATTTCCTACTTCGTAGGCATTGAGGAGAAGAATAAAAAAACGGGAAGTGAAGCTGAAGTCTGGATGAGTGAAATGTCACTTATTTTTAATTTATGAACATTGGAGATGGGAGCATCGATATTTTGAGTAAAATATTAATTCGATGAACTGGTTTTACTCGCCAAAAAAAGACAGACGATGACGTAATCGTTGGATTTTTAAAAATTTATGTTTTCCTGTTACTATTGGCAGGAAAGGAGGGAGAGAGGGGGAGGCAATAGGTGGGCAGGTGCTATTAAAGCGTATATTATCGTGACAGATGGCATGTGAAACATTGTACTGACAGGGGTGTAATGAAGGTACTTACCTAACCGATACTACGAGAACCAAATGATGGCGTTTTTTTTTTTAACGAATAGGAAAAGGTCGTACCCAATCGTACGCGTCTTCTCCTTCTTGCGCATCGGGACGTGTGTGTTACTCGTATAAATTGAGTATTAACGTTAATTTCTGGACTCACTCGGTAACAGACGCATGATGGAAACGAGACGTAAGATGCAACTGGCTTCGGTGTATGAGTTTAAATTTGAAAAATCTATTCGTTGGAGAAAGTTCAGTGTATCTGATATATTCCAGTCCTGCGTTTCCAGTATGTCCTCGTGGGACAGAATTATTTTTGTTATCTCTATCTACTCGAGGACTTTTCTTGTTCCAGACCTCCTGCTGTCGGCCTGCCAAAGGCACTTTGCCATATTTTCTGATTTATTTTATTAAATGAAAATGAATTCATTAGCGGGATTTTTTCCCCCCGATTGGTCACCACTTCCTGGATGGAGTGAAGTTGGTCGTGAAATTTGAATGTATGTGGTTATTTCATTGCACGTACAACTTCAATGTACCTGTAAAGAGAAAACTTCAAACCGAATTATTCTACTGTTTTGTATGAAATGAAATGATCTGGAGACTGGCTTTAAACTTTTTTTTTCATCCATTCATTCTTTTTTCATTCTCGGTTTTAATTTCATTTTTTATAAACCCAACAAGAATTTTTTTTTTCAAGAATTTTTGACATTATATTTATAAATCAACGCCGAAATGTTTAGAGGGCGTGTGCACCCCATAAATGGAGACGGCGGGAGGGGGATATTCTATACATGAAGGGGTTTTTAATTTAAGAGATTTCAGGTAAAGGCGAAACAGGGATAATAAGAATAAAAAAAAATATATAAGGAGTAATCAAAACTGAGGATTGCAAGGGTTAAATATAAGGCTGCGCACGCGAGGTTGCTTTGGAGGCATTGTCTCCGTCTGAGTGACTACAAAAACTTTTGATCTTGTCGCAGTCCAAAAAAGGCTCCCCTGATTCCTCTCGTAATCCCGTAATCTCGTAGGCAATTAATCTTACCCCGATTCCAAGATTTTGAAATTTTTTATACGTTAAAAACCAATACCGAGACAAGATTGAAACTCATTGGGAGACTCTTTGACAAGAAAATTGCACACCCTATGAGAATCAGTAATGAACTTTATGTATTGTATCTGCTCGAATAGAATACACAACTTGAACGTTTTTTAAATAAAAAGTCAGGTGCGATTTGAATCGAGTATCAATACCAATTGAATGACACATTTCCCGATTTCCTAGTCACTACACGGAAAGAAAAATTCAATAAAAATTACGTGTCAGTTCCGTAATCTGCCAGCCAAAACAATATTCCGTAAAAATTACGGAACAGTGCCGTACTTTTTTACAGGACTTACAGGACAAGTCCAGAAGAAAGTACGAAAAGTTCTAGAAAAAAGTACGTCACTGTTCCGTAATTTTTACGGAATGTTTTTAATCGCAGATTACGGAACTGACACGTAGTTTTTATTAAATTTTTCTCTCCGTGTACAAGTTTGAAATTCCGATGATTCGATTGTAGCGATGGTCCTCGAAATAAGTTGCATATATAATAGAATCAAGTCTGGGAATACCTGAATCATTCTCATCTTCTTAATTTTAATTCATGAATGAGCAGCGAACTTGGGACGGATCAGATTTCGGTCCAAATGATTAATGTGCACGCCTGTATGAAGCACTAATGGATTAATGGTACTAATGGAGTTATGTATATTCCAGAAATTGTAATCTACTTCTGCTCATTTGGAACTCGAAATGATCTTGTAGCGTAGAAAATAATGAGGTCACAGAGGATTGGAAAGACAATTCAACAGCGTTTTAATGAAATTATTAAATATAATACTTTAATCAAATTTTGAAATTCCCTACACTGACTAGAAAATTATTAAAATTAATGAAAAACAGTAACAAATGAGAAGAAGACTTCATTGCTCAAGGTAGAATGATTTTTACTATTCCTCTTCCCGTCAGCGGTCGCGCTATGAGATTTTCTCTCACGCTTTTTTTCAGAGTAATAGAAAACTTGACCGAAAACTCGATATTTTTCGGCGAAAATTCTACTATACCCCAAGTAACTACCCCTCTTACCTCTGAAACTGGTCAGAACGGCCTAAAATTTATAATTAATTTTTAAAAAATGGTATCAAGCTCCGTCACAAAATGTGAGAGATTCTCTCACTGCGCGCCTAAAAGCAGTTGACGAGGAGAGCGCTTCGGGTGAGCTCGATCACGGCGGATAAAGGCCGAAGAGCTGAACGGCGGGGGGACGGTGGGGTGGGGAAAAGCGGAAATCTGTTCGCAATTTTTGTATACACAATGTAAATAATATATAAATATAATTAGTTCCTAACCGACGAGGGTGGCCGAGTTGGTTAAGACGCACGGCCGGACGGCGGAGCCCTCGTGGAGCGGGGTCGAGTCCGGCTTGGGGCATGGGATTTTTAATCTCTCGGGAACCGTCGAACGGGAGTCGAGACACCAAGAATCATTGGAGGAAAAGTTTCCCCGATGAAGCTTGGTTGATGGACGCCATGTCAGCCAAGGTTTTCCATGGTTTCCCTTGGTCACCAGGAGAGTCTGTACATGGAGTACAGCTCCTGGGTTACAATGCGACATGGTTGGAGAGGAAGACGGCCCATGATACCGCAATTGTAAAAAGCCTACTCGGCTATATATGGATAATAAATAATAATAATATAATTAGTTCCAAATTTAAGACGTAAGTACGATCAAATATTGTCTCATCGAATGCGCGCATAGTCGTGAGAGTTTCTCTCATCGCGCGCGTAAGCATTACCGGAAAGTTGGCGCAACCAGTGACGGGTTAAATCGGCATTATCGTGACGAATATATTGGAAACAAAAATTTGAATCGTTGACATGATTCAGGACATCCCGGAAAAAATCAACTTTTGATGAATGTCAATCTCAGGAATTGCCCAACCCATCGAGATGAAATTTAGTACCGATTTGAGTTGCAGTGGTACCATGAGTATCTAATTACCAATTTTAGCATCTTTCCCTCAATAATCCTCGAGTTATGGACATATAAACATAAATACATAAATGCACGTGCCCATGCAGATATTTAAAGAAAACAGAAAAGGGTGGCAAGAGGAAACACCTATAAACAATATTTAGGTGGCCATACTTTGTAGAAAATAATATGAATGACACAGTTAAATACCCGGTTTCCTACGTAACGTGAGGACGCGCGTATTTATATTGGTGGGGCTGCTGGGTAGACGGTTTACGCTTACTATACGTATCTATTATATACAGGGGAGAGTGGGGCAAAATGGGACGATTTCAATTATCAATAATTTGTGATCAGCCGAGAGAAACTCAATTACTTTTTGTCGCATTGAAACTAAAAATCCGTGCTTTAATATGCATTGAAAATTACTCGATTTCACTCTAATGATCCTGAGTTATTGTTAATTGGACACGTTCTATTTTGCCTCACTCTCCCGTTCAGATGCAATCAATGAGTGACAAAAAACATTACCCGCTTTTTTTAAATGAAGGAATTATTCTTCCATTTTTTGCTACGTTTATAGATATTTTCAATTAAAATTAATAAATCGAAATAAAATCAGGATTCCAAAGTTTTTGTTCGAAAGCCAACAAAATATGATTTCAGCTCAATCTTCAGCCACTCACTAGGATATTCGGGAAAATGAAAAAAGTTTGAAGGACATGCGACTGTTTAACCATAATTACTATTCAGAAGCATTTAAGCTATGATAAATATTGATAAAACGATGATTTATTCATCGAAATGAAAATTGGATTTTCGTTACCAAATAAGATACAACTCTGGATGATCGATCATCCACTCTTTTCAAAGACATCACAACGAAATGCTCAATAACCTTCCAATTTCTTCACTAAAACTCGACACTTCCTTGACGATATTGAGGATCGTAACCTCGAATAAGATTGACAATTTCACAAAACTCTCTGCAGTCTGAAAATAATAATTCACTGACAATAGGCAATGGAACCAATTTTCGGACTTAATTCATGCCACTGATATTTTTGGAAAACTCCAAGAATGATCTCCCACTGACCCAATTCCGAAATTCGTTCGCTCCATCCTCATTCAGAACTACAATATTGAAATGGAAATAATTAATTTATCTTCGGGGTAGAACCCAATGTTGAGGAAATGTCAAGCACTTAGCGATACTGTATAGGAGGAATTCCATATATTTTTGACAATGGAAATGAATTTAATTTTCTTTAGTTAATTAAGTTAATGCAGAAGTCGAGCAATATGCCCAGACATTCGTGAAATATCAATAGCGATAAATTCAAAGAGACGGAATAAGTGCTTGTTATTTCAAAATGTGATCATTTTGGAAATTTTATCATCTTCTGAAGGAAAAAATTAATTTTTCTTGTTAAATCCATTTTATGTCAATATTACATGCTTTACGCAAGAAAGTGGCGATTTCATAATGAGAATTAATGCGTTGATATTTATGCTAGTTTCTGATTTCGAGGAATTATATTTGGGATATTTGAAAATTTCCTCTTACAACGCAAGAATACAATTCCACAAAATGAGTCCTTTCCGTGTATAGGAAGGGTTCACTCCACTGGAAGATCTTGTTTTTATTATCCTCTGAGAAAAATTTTTTGCATCAAGAAAATGTATTTGCCAAAAATAGACGTGTGTAAATATCCAGTATTTAATCTAATTAATAGCAGAAGGAAATCTTGTTTTCAGCGTAGCAACTTCCCACAGTAATTATCAAAAAACGATCGTCTGTAATACCACAAGAGCTTCTAAATTATTGGATATTTTCTGACAAGTTGGTTCCCAACAAGCTGTGAAATTTAGTTTTTCATGTAAAAAAAAAATCACGAGATGTTTTCAGCAGTTTCATTTGAACCCAGTGAACCCTGATGCAAAACCCTGAATAATTTATAACGCTTCATAAACTCTGTCTTCGCTTACTATCGTCCAAACTAAACTAACCTGCCACCCTAAAAAAAATCGTAATCAACTAGTCCATAAAATATCCCCAATCAGTACCCCATCAAATATTCTTTAAGCACCCAAATGACGGAAACTTACCGAAACTTACTTACACCCATAATGTCATGGTAAATACGTATCCAAGGACTATTTGATTGATAAAATTAAATTTTTTCGCAGTGTCCATTCTTAGCGATTCCCCCCGCCAGCCGGACAAAATCCAACCACTCATCTCGGATATCCCCTTAATTGGATTATCCAACCGCGAGTCCTCCCACCTCCAACGATGACCGATATGGATTTGAAATACGCGAATGCATACAGCAAAAGACAACGGGAATAAAAGGATCTTTCAGCCGACGTAACGTCTCTAGGTCCCAAGAGGTGAGAGTCTTTCGTGCCTTGGAGACCCGCACCGGGTCGATTCGTCCTCCTTCTTTCCTCATCTCCTTCGGTCGTGTTGCCGAGAGCCACTAGCTTTCCCTTTCACACGCGGCGCTAATAGCCCCCATCGTTTCCCGATCTATCGGTGGAATCGAGAGGTGAGGCCTGAGAAGGAGAACGAGAAGGAGGAAGGGACCGCGGGGAGGGAGGGAGGGATTGGACTGAGTGAGAGTGGAACAAGGAGGACGAAGGATGGAGTGAATGAAAGGATTCGTATCATGCCATATGGAAGAATAGAACAAGGAGACTAACCAGAGATGAGCAAACACGTGGTTGGGAAGAAGTATACACTTAATGTTTGAATTACAGAGTATGCATGTATGGGTCCAGTGCACTCTGACTCGAGGAGGCGCTCTGCCGCGTTGACTTTCCACCTCGATATTATCTGGCGGGTACACTGAATACACTCAGTGGGTAATGGGGGGTATATTTTATGCACGTGGAATCGTTGGAAAGGAGTCGAATTTATGGGGATGAGGTGATTCCTCTTCTTTTTTTGCCGACTAAGGCTGAAATTAATTCTTTGCTGGAGAAACGTCTGTTGATTAGAAGCTGAGGGAATTTTTGTTCGTTAACGGCTGTGGCGTAACTATCGTCAGCGCCAGGACTTCAATCAACTTACTCAATGATTTTATAAGGATATAATTAGGAAATTATCGCGAATTTGCGACGGACAGTAGCCAAGCGCCAAACCTACTTAAGTTGAATCTTCGGTGAGTTTTCGAGAAACATCGAAAGTAAAGAAAAGAGACAAATTATTGTGGTTTTCTTGTAGCTAAAGTGATGACAAAATTTTTGAGATTTCCCAAGAATTTCGAAAAAGCAATTGAACAATACTTCGTCCCAGAATTGTACGTAATTGGCGGATTCTTTATTGAATGAAATGTTTTGGTCGAGTATATTATCGGATTAATTATTAGGAGTTTTTGTCATGTCAATGAACTTTTTATTGATATTTCTAGTGAATAAGAGGGAAAGAATTGAATTGTCTTGAATGGTAAATTATCGCTTAATTTTATCCTCTTGCTAGTTGGTATGATATTCTTCGTTAAATTAATTACAATTATTCTTAATCGAATCGTAGACAATTAAAATGATTACAAGTCGGGGGTCTCGAGACTGTATCCATATTATGCAGTTGAAAATTTTATAAAAGATAACGATAAATTATAGATTTCCTCAAATTGGGAGGTTGAATATCATTTATTTGAATGAATAAGTACGTTTGGATAACTGGATCACTCGAATTAACTCACCTTTCGACGGTGTCTTTTATTATTTACCATCTGACATCTGCATTCCTAGTGAGACTGAATCCGCGGTCTCTACCGTTATGTCTCGGCAATGGGAGAGGTATCATGGACGACTTTCGATATAGCCTGAAATGGATGCGCGTGGCCGTCGATAGCAGTCTTCCTGGGACCTTGGGCCCCGATGAGCTCGTACGTCAGCCAGTCACTTTGGTTATTTTGGCGGGGCCTTAGCTTCCTCACATTCGTGAGGGTCCTCATCACTCGTGAGTTAAATATTAACGCTCCGGGTACTTTCTCTTGGAAAATAAAAATTATATATAAAGATGAGAAAGAGAAATGAATGTGTTGGAAACAAAACTTGTGGAATTGCCTTTGTATGCGGTTGTTTCATGAAATGGGGAAGGCGTGGCGTCGATTATTTACTATTTATTCTTCAGTTGAGTGATATATGTGAGGTATTCCGTGTCATCTTGGTCAACCATTGACGCTCATCCGCTCGAAAGTTAACAGGAATCTTTGACAAGGTTAAGAAGGATTAAAAAACTATCGTCCGATATTTTTCTTAATTTTCCTGTGATCTCCTTTGAAAGTATAATTTTTTCAGGGGTTTCTGTAGGTTATGCCTTTTTTGTTTCAATTTTCTTATCAAATTTGCGTGAAATGTTATCTGGGGGTAAATGTCAGGAACCCCTAGCCATGTTTTCATTTGTTACTTCTCCTCGAGTTCCACAATTTTTTTCAGAAATTTAAAAAAATGGGAAAATTCTTTACTCATTCTCAGAGGGAAACCTGTCCGAGAACGTATTTCATTGCATGTTTACTATTTTTTTCACGTAATGCATATGAATACTTTATGCAATTGTTTCTTTAACTATTCATTTATTTATTATTTAACTAGTTATTACTCGCTGAATTGCCAGTGCCCCAATGGTTTTTAATAGTTTCGCTCTTCTGTAATATCAATTCTCATGATTTCAGAGGAAGCTATCATTTAAATATCGAAATTTTTATTCGATTCATTCACTGGAGATAATTTATCCGGGGAAACGAAACACGGACTTCGAGCTGAAAACACATAAAATTTTGACGCGAGATATATTGGCATCCAGTCTTCGCAATTCAATATAAAATAAATAATTAAAGATCTAGAAATTTTCGGAAGAAATGAAATATCGCGACTGCTTTGAGATTTGTTCACGAGTTTCTGCAGATGAATCCGCCGAAGTCATTTCGATTTATAAGCAGAGAGAAAAGTCTGACACACCGAGAAAAAAAATATAATTTTGGTTTTGCACAACCAAGTATCTGAAGTTCCTTTAGTGAAACTTGTTTTAAAGTCTGGTCAGAAGGATATTTAATTAGTAATAATACCACTCGAACTTCAAAATTATGGAATATTTCGTGATTGTTTTGTTGCATAACAACGACAGACAAAAGTTTCGCAGATGAAAATTCCACCGACCAAACTTATCGCGATCGGTGATACGAGGGAAAACATGAGGAAAATGGTCCATTCATTTGAAGGTGGAGTGCACGGATTATTTTTGGTAATGAGGACTGCCGTCATTTCGACTTTCTTGAAGAAAGTACACTGATCTATTGCTATTCTTATGCTCGTAGTTTATTTTTGTTCTCGATTATATTCCTCATGAAGCATCTTCATCGAGTAACTTGCCACCCTTTATTTCCTGTACCGTTACTAATATTTTCTTCTGAATTTTGTTCCAAGTGCACGTCGTCTCTAACAAGAATTGTGCACACGCCCGGACAATTTTTAATGAGGGGTAAATAAATTTTCCCAAGAAGTTGGAGATTTCTTCACAAAAAACTACATAACTTTTATTGAGCAGTCATCAAAAATGATACATCCATCTAGAAAACTTTTATTAAGCAGTCAACAAATTTTACTGATGCAGTATACAGTAATTTTTCCCGAGAGACCAAAATACTATACGATTAGATAACGGAAGGGTAATTTCTACTGAATTTTTCTCTCCGTGTGGTAACGTTACTCGAATTCTGTTACTCGACTTTCGTCCCGAATTTTGTTTTTTTAAGGGTAATGTTACCGTTTAGTTTCGTTTCTCCATCCTGGAACGAAACTAAAGCTGAAACGCGTTCCAAGTCCCTACTGTCTTCACGCCTTTTTTTCACTCCCCAAAATAATATTTGAGAGTTATTTAGTGAGAGAACCAATTACCCAGCTAAAGATAAATTATCAAAAGCTAGTGGGAAATTTTCGCAGTAATTTCATTTGGAAAATCCTTCATATTATCGAATGGTGAACTCGGATTGGCCTTGACGAGGCCAGGTCCAATTACCGAAAATAATCGGCAAAATTATAATTTTTTCCCGATGTAGAAATAAGCGTTCCGTTTGATAATTGTCTTGTGTTTTGACTTTGGTGCAAAATGGGCCTTAATTAATTATCAGTATCTCTTATTTAAATAATGAGATTCAGATTGATTGGAAAGAATCTTCAAGGTTGCAAATGAGTAAGACAGCGAGTGATTTATTGCAAGTTTACGAAAAATTTCGCCCTGAAAATTGTTCAGCCGAAGTTCATGGAATAAACTACAGGAGTTCCATAAACTTTAAGCAATTGAATTCTTAAACCACTTGAAATGAGGTGACTAAGGTACTGTCACCAACTCCCCATTTCTCTTTTTCGCATCGTCATTAATAATCAACGAATAAATTGTCTAGGATAACACGAAATGATGTACAATCACTGCCCACATGGTCACGTACTAGTACAAGTCACCGCAGCATCCACCTCATCCTCAATGCATATTATTCATATGTATATGTTAATGTAAATAAAACTGGGGGAACTGGCCTCGTGCGCTTGTGCTTGTCCCGTAACTTTCGTTCTCGAAACTGTTTTATTCGCACGTGAGTTACGCAACCTGTTGCCTTGCCACTTTCGGGCCAACCCTCGGCTACAGGAGGAAGAAAAAGAATACACAGGGCAGTGCCCGGCATTTTTCGGATGACTTGAGAGAAAGAGATAATGCGAGTCTGCAACATCCTTGTGCGCTTCACCTTGTTTTAATCAAGGGGTCAATTTATCATTTTATTATTCAACGAATGGTGAGTAAAAAAAAATATCACTGTAATTTTATTCTGATTTATTTGTCATTTTATTGGTTATATGTATGCATTAAGAATGTCTCAAATCTTCGATTTTTTTCTTATTCATAAATACTGAAGAGAGAAAGGTGGAGTAATTTTTTCATATGTAATTTCTTGAATTCGTCATTTTGAAGTAGAAATCATTCGGAAAAATCTATATTTTGAAAAATAAATTTGCTATGAAATAAATAGAATTGTTTTTTAAATATGTTTTTTTGAGTTTATTTCAAAAGATTTGTTTATCTCTATGTATAGTTTATTTGTGGCAACAGTTACACTGTTTTGACATTTTGATAAAATATTTTTGTAGCTTTATTTGTCGAATTATCGGGGATTTAACATCTTCAAAACTATTGACCAAGCGCTCAATATTCAAAAACTTGGAGGGCTTGATTTATTACTTCCTCACTGACTTCGATAAATACGTATTTGTTCGAACTCGAACAAGTATTATTGATTATTTTCCTGGCGTATAGAAACATTTTGAGAATCATCACAACGATGCCGCTAAAAATCGAATAGAAAAATTATTGTTTTCCAGTGGTGAAATTTACAATAATAATTGTTTTTTTTTTCAATATGAAACAATGAATTTTGAATATAATGAAGTGCATTTAATGACTGTTTTGCTACCAAACTTTCTCATTTTCTTTCGAAGAAAACCAGCAATTAACATTTTTTATAGTGTGTGGGTAACGACAGGACCGAGCACGTCGAACCAAACAACCACAGCTTCTCTCATCTCCATATCTCAATCACCACGACAACACCACGTGCTTGAATAAAATGAAAACAAATATCTACAGGGATATCAACTTGAGATCAAGGGCGGCATCATCATTATTCTCCCCAAAAAATCCTCGTTGCTCCCCTGGCTCACCTCGACCAGTTCCTCCTTCATTAATAAACTTTTCTTGAATTCACAATCTAAATGCACTCTCGTCTCCGCGGGTAGTGGTCAACGATGAGCAACAAAACTCATTGATTTGCCACTACTTTCTAAAAGGATTCCAGAGACCTTCGAAAATGCCTTGCGGCAAAACTTTTTTTTTTTCTTCTCTTGAAATATTTATTTTTAGATTAATGTTCACTATTTGTTTTTAGTTGAATAAAAAAAGAAAGAAGTATTTGATTTTTTTAACAATTTAGAAACGCTCGAAGGGCTTTTTCACGTACGAAATTTTATTTTTCAATCTCGAGTGTCAAAAAATGGTTTCAAAATGTGATTACAAATGTGGAATTTTGGAAATTTTTTTGTAAACTATTTTTGTAGTGGGGGAATAATCAATTTTTTTTTCAAATTATTACTTTCAATTTGTTATTTTTGGGAAAACATGTCAGGCCTGTAAGGAGATAGTGAAATTCTTAGTCAGACGTTTTTGTAGTTCTCGCTCTGCTTTACTCAGAAAGTCCGCATAGAAAACGACCATTTCTACTAGATATAAAAGTAGGTATATTGATTGAAATTGAACATATCTACGATTTAATTCAATTTTACATTTTTATACTATTGATAAATAGTCGATAGATTTCTTAAGAACATTATACACAAATATTTTTTTTTACCGATAGTGATAGAATTTCTTCAAGATCTCCTTGTTCCCTTTTTAAATTCCCCAATAATCCGCCGAGATGATTCACATTAATCAGCTTCGGTCAACAATTAAACTATCTTTTCACCGCTAGAATTTTTTTATTAAAAAAAAAACCTACAAGTTAACCCGGTATTAATTATTAACGACGACAAACGCCTTCCTGAAAGATTGTTCACAGTGAATAATTACGCTCGATAAATACACTCCTTCTCTAAAAAAAAATTTGCAAGAAAAATAGAAATATAATAAAGCCTGTAATTGGCTTCACGCAATAAAAGTTAAAAAAAACCTTTAAAAAAAACTAAAAACAAACGACGTGAATAACATTTAGCCGATATACCTCACCAAAGTGCTCCCTAACAAAATAAAATTTACCGGTAGTAAATTCACAAATCTCTGAATGAACGAGAATGAAAAAAAACTAAATAAAGCCGTCAAGACGGACAAAATCAGTAATAATTCATAGCGTTATAAACTGAAAGAGATAAGACACTCGCGTGCATTTCAGCGATGTTTCTCGACAGCAAGTAATTTCCAGGCGTTGCATAAAGTCTCCCCCCAGTGCATACGTTATATACTCGAGTGCAAAAAACAGGTCCTTGCGGTTCGCTGCCTAAAGCACACTCCAACCTTTTTTCTCCCTCTCTCTGCCAGCGCCAATCGATTAAATAATTATCATCATCATCATCAGTAGCATCAGGTGAGCATGAGATGTTTTTTTCCTCGTCATCACGTGCACAATGAGGTGAACGAGGAAGGGCACGGATGACCCCACTCGCTTCCCAGTTAATACAAGGGTGTCACCGGCAAAGTAAAGGAGAAAAAAAGTGTGTAAAGTGTGTGAAAAAAATGATAAGGACGTACTATACCTTGAACATGGTATTGCATATCCGTTGCGGATCAATTGGTTCGTTAAACTGATTAAAAAAACACCTCAACCGTCACCATGACCTAAGCCATTAAATCTCAACACTTGTCGTTCGTTGAAGCGTTCGTAACAGTAAACTCAGGTGGTGGGTCGGGTATTGCGGGTGGGACACGTGCCACCACCACGCGATGCTGATAAAACCTTGAAAAGTTTATACGGCCGAACGGCTGATTCTACGTTACGTGGGCGGGTTTAACCAATAAGGGTAAGTGACAATGCAGGAAGGGAATTATCCTGATGGATAATTGAGCGTGTAATTCAGAAACGAATTACTGGCCTTGAATTTGTTCGGGCATTAATCCATTCATTGATGAACCAATTTATTGATTAATGGATTGAGGTAGTCGGGATTACATGATGAGTCAAGAAAATTTTGAAGATATATGATTTTAAACCATTGTACGGCGAAAAAATTTCATTTTAGTAATTCAATATTCTTTGGACAATAATTCAAAGCTAGAATTTGTAGCGACTTTCCGTTATTTGACTGTTTAAAGAATATTTCATTGTAAAAGATTGTAGAGTAGAATTGTATTTTTTTTCTCAGTATACCTGGGATTTGTCGTCAACTATTTTGCTGTAAAATCATTAAAAAAATGAAAGAGTAATAGAAATCAACTAAACCCAATGCCAAAAATAAATCGTGAGAAATTGTGAAATAAAAAGATGAAGAATCCTCCGAGTGATTAAAAAAAAAATTTTTGAAAAACAGATGAGTCGTGAAAAAAGCTGGACAATGATTTCCCCGCCTGTTGAAACTTAGCAATGAGGATGATTTTGAAAAAGTATCCCCGGAAATCCCAAAAACCTACTCCAAAACAGTTCTTTAACCTCCGAAAAGCCCACAGACACCGACGACATTCCCAAAAATAATATCCCCCCAGTCCTCTCAACTCGCGTCCTCACTTCATCAATTCCCAATCGTATCATCACCCATTACCATAAACCTCTCACTCCATCCACAACCTCCCAAACCCCGAGAAAACCAACCTAAACACGCTCGACCTCGTGTTCCTATCCAAACAAAACACAAAAAACACGTCTTCATCCTCTCAAAAATCCATAAAACCCCTCCCCCGTTGCTCCCCCAAGCACTCGCTCCCTAACAAAGCCCTCTTCATGAAAGAAACTCTTTTCGTCCAACATTTATGAATGAACCACCCCATCGTCCCACATTCATTTCCCCTACATTTTCTTCTACCATTTTTTTTTCTCCCAACTCTTTTATCTCCGCGAGAGAGGCAAGGGGAAGGACGGAAAAGTGTCATCCACGCTCCCTTCGTTCGCCTCTTCACCACCGTGTCATCCGGTGGGTGGTGGAATGACGTCATTCATCGACGTCATGACCGATGGACGGGGTGAGACGCTGTTACCCCAGTTCAAGCCTCTCCCCCCTTACAACATCCTATGGGTGATATGCGCGTGGCGGTTTATAACACTCGTGCGCGTGCGGGGTCCATCGATCCAGGGAGACCGCCACACTCCCCACCTCCTCTTCCCGCGAATAACCCGTTGCCTCATCCACCAACCCCCCCACCGCCTCCTCCTCCCTTCAGCACCTCCATGACGTCAAAACAATGACGTCACCGGCGGCCGACCGTTCGCTTACACACAGTACGGTTTTAATATAGCGGTGCACAGCGCGCGCTCCGGACTCAGTTACGCGGTGACCGGCCTTACGTGCGGAACTGTCTAATGGTTAAACTACTGACTAATAAACCAGCGCATAACAGATAATTTCTTGAGATTAATAGTAATTAACTGATCAGTTACGAAATTTGTGAGCATACAATCAGTGAATTTTAACTGTCACATCGGCCAAATTATTTTGTGATGATTATTGATTTTAATTAATGGCGGACAATGGTTAATTGACTATTGGTGGTTGATTATATCAACAGTTACTGGGTGACATCGGCGAGGTTAAATTGTAAGTAAAGTTGCAAGGAAAAGTTTACCAAGAAATGATGGAATACCCAGCACTCTATCACAAGTTGTTCCAAAGTTTCATTGACAAGCACGATGTAACAGTGTTCTCCAATTCCCCTCCAAGCCTCATATGACTCTTGATGTTATTATTTTTGTTGTTGAGAGTAAGAAGATTTCCAGTGTGGTACTCATGATTTTGAGCACGTGGCGAGAGTTTTCCGAGCCCCCTCATCCTCAGCACCTTATACCCGACACTTTAGTTACCTGATTATTTAGTTTTGAATGAGAATTCAGTTAAAAGCACAAGTAGTTTATTGGTTGTACCAGTAACAAGGTGCGTACCTCTCGTCGAATGTAGGAAACCGAGGATAACAAATCGAGGAACCACTGTTTCATCGGTGGAATGATTGCCGGAAGTGAATGACTGATGACTGTCTGAAGAATTATCTTGGACTAGTGTTGGTGTTATTGGACGACTGGAGGATTTAATCGTGTGAAGTTGTCACACACCGTTGTCTGGATATAATAGGGGGCGAAGAGTTGGCCGCATGCGAGTCCCAAGGTCAGAGGTGTGGAACGAGAGGATTTACAATCGTCAGGACCTCATCGTCAGCGATCGGGTCCTCAATGCCATTTGGAGGGACACACGAACACCACCAGCGACTCTGGCAGGTCGGTTGTGTCTCACGTCAACAAATATATCATAAGAGAATTAAAATGAAAATTCTCGGATGTATTTAGTCAGTTTAAAATCCCTTTTTTACGTTTCCTCGGTGTTCTATGTGGATAAACCTTTTAACTTACCGATAGGAAGTTATTGTTGTTTTTTTTTTTAATCGTTGGACTATTTTTAATCTGCACTCGAGTTTATGGTTTATTAAATGTCATCTTTATTATTGCGGTATTGGATTTTTTAAAGTCGGATAGAGAGCTCGGGTGTTGATGATAAGGACATGGAGAAGGTGGCGATGTTTTGAGGGTGATTTTTCGGTTGGAGGATTGTTGAGGTGATATTTATATTGAGATAACGTTGAGGATCAAGGGAGTGCGAATATGCGTACTGTCAGTGATACAGCCGGAACTAAAACAACTGTTCAACCCGTGACTGGGGGCAGTGGGTTGAGGGGTAGCGTTGGAGATAGCCATGTTGATGAGTGTACGGTTGCTGCTCATGTTGGGCCGAGAAGCATTCATCATGGCATTGTTTATCCGGTCAACAACCGGGTTACTTTTGCCGATAGCAACAATAATCATGATCATCATAGGAATCTTGAGAGTCAGGAGCAGGGACATAATGCTGACGATGCTTGGACAAAGTGTAAGTTTTCGAATTTGATAAGGATGAGGGCGAGATTAACCATGGACGAAGGACTAATAATAGAATTGTCAAGTTGAAGCGGAAATTTATGGATTACATCTTCAGTGATTGTAGGGTTATCTTGAGGATGAATGTATTTCGAAGATAATGCGTTTGTTTTGTAAAAAATGACCGGCCATCGGTAACGGTTAACAACGTGCTTCTCTCTATTTTTATAATTTTTTATGCATTAACTTCAACTATTAGACGAAATATCCGGATTAAAAGAGAAAGCAGGGCATAATAATTAAAAGATTCGAATTCAAAAATAAGATAAATTGCAGGAAATTTTTGGGGGGTTACGAAAACGGTCCTTTAAGATTCTGCAATGGAAAGAGCTAAAATTTTTTTACAATTGGGAGGTCTTGAGAGAACATTACAAAGACTTTTCCACGAAGTCAATATGAAACTTTTCAGACTTTCTTCATAATTTTTCGGTAACGGAGCAAATCGATATTAGGGTGTAAATCACACCATCGTAAACGTTTTTTTTTAACACAAAGTTTATATTTTTCAATTATTAGATAATAATTTTGCAATTCAGATATTCGAAAGAATAATAAAAAAAGAATCTTTTATTTGGAGCTGAGAAAAAATTTGACAAAAAAAAATCTCGATACCTCAGAATCAATGCTTTTATTATCCAAAATTATTCAGCAATTAACAGTAATATTTACGAGACTATTTTTTTCTTAATTAACTAATCAGATCCTCTTAGAGTAGAATGATATGAGAGGACACTGTGTCCTTATGATTTTTTTACCTTTCATCTACTTTGGCAAAATTCTCTTCATGACAATCGGACGAAAAATTATCACAAACTCATCTCACGATATAATGTAACGAAATGAGATCAATCAAGGAGAAAAATTGCTGATTACCTTGAGACAACTCTCAAGGTTGGAAAAAAATTCGAGAAATGGGAGAAGGTGGTTTTAATTAAGTGAATTGAAAAAAAAAATGTCCTGTACACTCCTCGCGCCCTCGACGTGCCAGGGGCCAGGATGTCGACGACGGTGAGAGGTTTTTACCGTTATAAAATCGTATGTAACATAGACAACTGGTGGATACATGCATTCGCACATACCTACATAAATTATTTCTATGTATATTCTAAGGAGTAAGAGAGTGACGGTGGTCATGGCGTTTGTGCATGTGGTGGAGGGTTTTTCCTTTTATTTCTATCTTTATCCATTAGAAAACACGTTTGTCAGACTTTTTTTATTTTCTTTTTGCGGAGGTGGGTGGCTCAGATGGTGATCGAGGGACGATTGAGCATGCAGAGTCATTGAATTAGATTATCACTAACTCATGCATTGGGAATTAGTGGTTAAGTGGTGGGGTGGAGAGGAGAGGAAAAAATGTCTAGTTACTTACCTCGAGGGTTTTTTTTCTCTTCATTTATTTTTATTTATGCGGATATCTTTCTCTTTGTGGCGGCATCAATTTATACGGGAGTCACGTGGAAGACAGGGGTTACCAGTAGCGTAATGTCTGAAGTTAGATAAAGATTATAATTGGAGGACTGAGGTAATAAGAGGGGAGTGGTGAGTATGGGAGATGTGGGAGGAATTGACTGATCTTCAGATTGCTTCGCGAATATCTTGGGGGGATGTGAATCTGTGGAGAAATGTCAGTAGATGTTGTTTGACAACAGATGTATTCCAATATTTTTTTTTTGTATAATTCTTCATTTTAAATATAACTGGATAATTTACAACAAATAAAATTCAAATTGAGACGTTTTAGGGGTTTAATCTGGAATTGTTAAGAGATCATTTTGAAAATTGAAGATATTCCGATTGAAACTAAAAAATTTTTTTCCTGTAGAGTTTAGAAAATTTGACTCAAAGATTTTGGAAGTTTCCAATTGAGATTTTTTAAAGTTTCTGCATTCAACCTTGGATGGTCTCAACGTGAGACTTGTAAAACGGTCAATCTGAAATCAAAAGTCTCACAATAAAGCGCGTTTTTTTTTCGTGTACGTAATAGGTCTTTCAAAATTTCACAAAAAAATCAACCGATTTTAGAGATATTTCCAAAGTTAGAGGTTTGTGGGTTGAGGTTCATCTACTTTTACAACATCACAGCTGAATTAATGGATTTAGGAAGATGTAGTGAGTGCCAAAGTGTGACAAATATACGGGAGCGTCCCCGATTGACTCGTGGCCATGCTGTACCTTATTTACAGGTGTAAACGGTTAAGACGGACCGGGTAAATATAGGCTGGCAGGCTGCCTGATTGGACCCTTCTTCATTTTACTTTTCTTTTCGAAGGGGAATAGTTACATGCGGATATAGATGGTTGAGCACCATAATACCTCGGGTGGTCACGCGCCTGTGACTTTTATTATTTTTTTTTGCATTGCGAATTGATGGAGATTAATTACATCTATCGAAATTTATTTACTATTGGATTAATCAGCAAAATTGATTAATCATTCAATGAATTTCGCATCAATTGATTACGCGCTTTATAGTTTCCAGTTATTGGTATTTTTTCTCAGAATCACGAGTTTAAAGACGCGGACGTCTACCCACCTGAGATAGGTATGTTTCTCGATTAGTCATCGACGTAAGACGTTTTTGGCTCCAACTGAGTGTCATAAGTATCCGGTATTACAATGTGTCCGACGTTGGCTGGCTGCATCAATGAGTTACTATAATCCACTCCAACTCGAGTCATGAATCCATGGCAGCGAGACAGAACATAACTTCCGAATAATTTGAATTATTTTACAAATATCTTTGGGAAAAATTGTTTACAAAAAAACCTCAAACTACGTTGTTTTTAAAACACTTTATGAACCACAGAAGAGTCCTCCATTTACTGCCTCCAAAGGGAAACTCATTTTTGCAATAATTGTGTAACGAAAAAAGAATTGAGAGGAAAATGACAAATCTATCATGTCATTCGTCAATAACTTTAGAAAAGAATGACAAAAGCCAAAAAAGATCTTGTCACATTTTTCTTTCTAAAAACTTAAGACTTATACTTTTTGGCCAATTTTATCGCCACGTGTCTCATTTTTTTTCAACATTTATCACTCCCGCAGAGTGATGATTCCACTGTGCTGTAACTCTCGCGTGCCGATGCATCATCATCTCGCCTCATTCCCCTTTTTTGATCAACTAAAAATAAAAGTGGAAGGAATAAGCCACTGGCTTCCGCGGGTGACGCTCTTCCTAGAGTCCAACTTGCATTGTTTGCAATGTGAAGCGCGACTAAATTTACGCTGCAGTCTCCGACTGCTTGGCTGAGGCACAAAGACCTGTGTCACGTGCCGATATGTTTTTTCGAGTTGAAAAAAAATATCGGTTCTGTATTGAATGACACTGGTAGAAGTCATAAAGCTGCGACAACTTACCGATGACTGAAAAAATTACATCCGAGATTTTCTGTACCAAATGAGTCAATGACAGGCTCTCCTCCGCTTGAATATTCATGACGTTTTTTTTCTACAGCAACAATCTAATAAATTTTAATTTGAGGTCTACGATCACTAATTGACACTCGTGAGCATAACAAATTGAGACTTCTTAGTGTCTCAGCTTGAGTTTTTCAGAACTTAAATTGAGATTTGTAATCCAGTCTCAATTTTAGATGAAAAAATCTCAAGTGACAGTTAAATATCTCCATTTGATTCATCTCACCATCTGACCTTGAGACTTGAAACTAATTTTAAACCATTTAAATCTATTTTGGCAATTTTTTTTATTTAAGCCCGCAGTGCTAATATCGAATCGTTAAAAAAAATGGAAAACTTGAATATTTAAAGTGACTTCACGTTAATTTTTCTCACGTTTTCTTTCATTAATTCTTACAAATCAAAAAAATTGAAGCCATGATAAAGTTGAGTTCCCCTGTGAACCTATTTTATTGCTCATTTTTAAATTTAAACATTGGGCAATTTTAATTTAAAAAATGCCAAAAATAATTGCGTTTATAAATCACCAAAATAAATAGCCAATAATTCAATTCGCATTCCTTCTCTGTCGATTCCAATTCTTAATTAGTTATTTATCCATAATAACAAGGAAATTAACGATCAAAATTGAATTAGCGAGAACGAATATCACGTACACACACTTCACTGGTGTCTGTATTAGTGCTCTACCGACGTCTAAAATAAGTCTGATAACCCTAGTCAATACTTGTTAGCTCATCGAATTCATAATACAGTAGTTTACCCGCATTCGAGGATGTACAAGACAGGCCATCTCGATTTCATGTCTACCCAGAAGTGGAACGACCTCGCGATAACGTGAAAATGAAGAGAAACAAATCGCAAACCTCAGGAAAGAGAAAATAACTAGTGAAACACATGTGGAGGCTTATGAAATGCCCAAATGCTCAATTGTCTTGATGGATTTCGTGCAGAAACAATAATACCACTACTATTCACATGTACAATCGACGTCCATCGATGGCTTGCAGGTTCAATCCAAACGTCTCTGGATGTCATGAAATATTCAGGTGATTCCTGTCAACGTATCAAGTGGAATTGGAAATGAGTGAGGTAGAGAGCGACGAAATAAGAACTTTTTTCAAAGCGATAAAACGCAACAAATGTCGCATCTCAATTAATTAGGAAATTATTTTCATAAAATGAATTGCTTCAATACAATATTAGGAATAATTTGCAATTCCGTGAACAATAGCTACTGATTTTTAAAAAAAACTTACACTCATTTCAATTAAGTATTCATAAAATTTTACTGATGAATTTCACTGATGAACTTTTTTTGTCATTTAAATTTCAGTGAAAATCGTATCCAATTTTATAGAATAGTGTAAAGGAAATTTATAGTCTACATCGATAATCCTATGGAATTCTCAATTTTCAACGTTTAAATTCCATTAATATTGTGGATCTAAAATAATGAAAATGATGAAAATTGTAAAGAAGAATTTTATTAGAAATTTTAACTACCAATTTGCAAAAATGTGACAACTGTTATCATTTTTTCTGGAGTATGAAAAGAATTCATATAAAGTCGCATATTTTCTGTCAAGGGGGAAAATAAGAGAGTACCCACGTGCGAAATTCCATAGGGGCCGAAGGCGAGGGCGGTAAGCACGTGGACAAGGGTAGTTTATACCGCCCGTGGCTACCATTTTATTGTTGATCATAGTGTAGGCGCAAAGTTGGTTCTGCTAACGCGGACAACCGAGGGCGTCTTCCTTCCGTTTTCCAGAAGACGAGACGCACTTCATTTCATTAAAAAAATTGTGCGAAGAGTATATTTCATAACAAGTGTAAAGATGTGGTTTTTAGCGAGTGGGAGGGTTACATAATTCTACGAGCGAAATAAACACTTTTTGCACGTGTGGCGAACAAAATTTTTTATCTCAATGTGTCGGAAAATAATTTTTTGGTCCTAGGATTGTATAACGCGGGAGCCAAAAAATTTTTTTCACACTCGTTATAAAAGATAGTATTGTTACGTATTAATTTATTTATTTATTTATTGTTACGTACTTGTGCTCTCCGTTCCTCTCAACGAACTTTCTTTCATCTGTTTCTTTGGATCCTGATATCTTGATCTTAAGCCTGGTTCCGCGACCGCGTCACGCCTTTTTATACCTTTTTTGCCCCAAACCCAGAATTGATAAATAACAATTTATTATTAAACACACTAAATTTCACACTACTTTTCACACTGAAAAAACACGTTTACCAAACATTTATTTTGGACAACCAAATTTCCGAAAACCGAAATTTCTATACAGTAAAACTCGCTTTAAATTCTTACTAGACGAATATTGGATTGGCTGACTTATATTTATTTTCCGAGTGTATGATACCGGTGAGAAAATAACTGGTTTTTGTACATGAACCGTGCAAAAAATACTCTTTATTTTACAAACCGACGACGGTGGCCGAGTTGGTTAAGGCGCACGGCCGGACGGCGGAGTCCGCGTGGAGCGGGTTCGAGTCTGGCTTGGGGCATGGGATTTTTAATCTCTCGGAAACCGTCCAACGGGAGTCTAGACATCAAGAATCATTGGAGAAAAAGTTTTCCCGATGAAGCTTGGTTGATGGACGCCATGTCGGCCAAGATTTTCCTTGGTTTCCCTTGGTCACCAGGAGAGTCTGTACATGGAGGACAGCTCCTGGGGTACAATGCGACATGGTTGAAGAGGAAGACGGCCCATGATACCGCAAATGTAAAAAGCCTAATCGGCTATATATGGATAATAAATAA
>JAPYZN010000956.1:0-43960 GCA_030522865.1 Psyttalia lounsburyi
TCACAAGTGATTGAAAAGTTCTTTTCGATCACAAGTGATCGAAAAGGCACTTTTCGGCACGAGCTGAATGTAGCAGCAGTGACAAAAAATATTTTTCGTAACACGTGAAAAAATTGGTTTTTAACTACAACCACTACAAAATATACTATTTCCACCCGCAAAAAATGTATATCTCAAATTGTCAATTAATTCTGTTATGCCGACAATATAATGGGCAAACCCAATTGTTCCAAATATTTATTGAATTGCATTCACTAATGCATTCTGAATTCGCGGATGATTTATTTCCTCCCATTGCTATCAATTTATAGAAATAAATATCCCCCCTCCCCTGAAAATACAATTTTCCTTTCTCTCTGGGAATGTAACAGTCAATGAAATAGAATGGGCGAAAAGGGAGAGAGCGTTGGGGGATAAAAAAAATTCAGAAATTACAAAAAAAAGGGGGGGGGGGGAGGAGTAGAATGAAACAAGAAGAGGTTGCAAGGGATAGGTATCACCCTGGCAACGAGGATGCTTCTCATCCAAGATCGACGGGATTTCCAGTCTCCTCTGGTGCACGTTCACCGGCTCACGTCCGTACACATTACTATCACTTCCCTGATTTCATTTCTATTTTTTTATCCCGACTGGATTCCAGTATCTCTGGTAAGATCCAATCCGTCACAAAATTCTTGAGGGAAAAAGAAAATGCAACTAACAAAAGACGAGGGCCGGCGAAATGGACTCTCACACTTTGGAATCCTGGGGGGGTAGGGGGAGTTTCTGTATCTGTTGTGTGGTACAGCGGACACGGGATACAACCTCACCAGCTGGTGGAGGACAGGATCACGCATCGAGGAATTAACGATGGAAACGTCAGATACAGTGGGCGTGCACACTGGCTTCACCTCGTGTGACAACGAATTATGCACATGCTGTCTGCCATTTATTGGATCGCTTCATCAAGCGTCTGGTGAGTTTTCACCAGTCGAAATGTTATAGAAATTAGAAATTCAATAAAAAATTGAGAATTAATATTTTTCGATTGAAAAATCCTCCTTCGTCGACAATCGATTGGTAATTTTTTAGTAAAATATTGCCAATATTATTTTGATTTAATTTTTGACTTCAACGGTAAAATTGAAATATATATTTTCCTCATGTTTTCGCATTTCTGTCAACTTTCGTAAAATAATTGAAATGAAATTTTAAAGTAAATTCCAATGAAACTTATTTGAGAAAATAAACTCATTTTGATACAGTTTAGAGACGAGGTCAAAGCCAAATTTTCAGCAAAAATTTGTGGTATTGCCTAAAGAATATTTGACGTCGAGAATTATATTTTTCTCCCAGTACGGGAACATTGAATTCAAAACAGAATCAACGTTGAACGAGGCCACATTCAATTCAAAACGTGCAATTGATGACCCACAAATGCCCCCCCCGGAGCAGTTACAAAAATTTCCAATCCATTAACCTCTCCACCAAGAAAACAGATCTACCGAGATGAAAATTCTCTTGTTCTGCTCCACATCCCCGACAACTTCTGGACTGAAAGACTCTTCTTAAACCATTTCAGAAAGGAAATTATCTGATCTCTCTCCAATGTCTTCCGTTCTCGAGATTATTAACAAGATTATGGAGAAGTTTAAGTGGGGGGAAACAATTATTCCCTCTCCCTCTAGCACTTCCCTCAAAACTTCTCCCCCTCTTACGACATAAAAAAAAAAATTATTCACAGAATTACTTTCTCCGCTCAGTTGCAATTTCTTTTCGTTCGGTTTATCACCCAAAAACCCCCGATTTTGTCATAAACATTAGAAAATTCAAATAACAAAATTCCATGAACGCCTATCCCCCCCATTTTCTATCTCATTAACCAAAAATCATTCCCCCTCCACCTGTCAAAAAATAAAAAGGTGTTGATAGAAGTAATTTCGCTGATAAGATACAATGTCGAGTTTTCCGTTTTACTCCAACTTTTCGTTTGATCCCTCAGCTTTTCCGTTGGTTTTCTATGGACAAACAAAAACCCAGTACTACAAAGACTGTTTGAGGGGGCGGTAACGAGTTACCCGTCGGCGGGGGGGGGGGGGGGTCAGAGGGGGGGAGAGGAAAATCGGGGGGGGGGGGCCGAAGACTTACGGCCCGAAGAAACTTTTCGGGGGAACGGCCCAGTATATAGTATATAGCCTCCTCTCCCCCCCCCCCCCGCGCCCCTTCTCCCGGCCACCTCCTGGAAAATACCGTGGATGCCGCACTCCATCTCCCGCTCGTAAGAAAAGCTCACAGCTAGGGTTAACGTCAGCTTACTTAATATATGCAAACGTTCCAACCCAGCGTTTGCTACCTCTCACTCGTTCTGGCTTGGCCCCTCTCTCATCGTTTTCCTTGGCTGATGGTTAGAGAGGGGTATAACCGTGAAATGCCTCAACCCATGCCCTCATTGCGCGGCACAACGAGTCAACGTAAACTTGGGTATTTGGTATACATGGAAGTCGTCCTAGCTTTGTCGCTTGGATTTCGCGATTTTTTTTTTCAGTTGATTCGATTAGTCGCGATTTTTGGTGGGGATTGTTTTTTTAGATGGCTTCCAGGATAGCCTGGATTGATATCGAGCAAAGATTTGTTCGATAGGAATTGATTTAATTGTGCGTGTTCAGGAAGAAAATAATTATTGTCCGGTTCAGGTGAATATTTATCGAGACAATTTATCGAATGTCTGATTAATTAAAAATTAACGATTCCATTAATTTTTCGGGAATAGTTGCACGAAAATTCTTCATTTTTATTGACTGTCTTGAGTAATTGCCAATTACTGATAATGAAATTCGGTGAATTTTCCGGGGAACTATCGCATTATAAGAATTTTCGCCAAGTCTACTGGAAATTTTTGGCAAATTTGTTTAGACGATTTATTTACTGCTTCCACGATGTTATAATTGGCCCGTGAAAAGGGACTATCTAATAATTGTGATATCGGTGAATGTGATTTTTTTACAGCCCGTAAAATTAGTTCACATTTACTGCCAGCCTGGGAGAAGGAGCTTAATAAGCACTCGGCTATTGGGGTGAAACACCTGCAAAAACCTGTATTTTTATATTTATTTTACCTCCGAATCACCTCCAGCCATCTTCTCCATCGCCTGAATGTAGTCGCGGTGCTTATCTCAGTGTTGGTATACACGTGAACCAGTGGATTGCGTGCAAGTTACTCCGATAAGCTCATCAAGCATGTCGGTAAACGTATCGTCATGTGCGTGTCGTTAAATCTTCGGTTGAATAAAAAAAATCGAATTATCACCAGATGTTACATTGGATCCAGTTAGACCCTACGCTCTAATGAAATGGTAAAATATGGGGAGATCCCTCGATTTCACGGCTCAAATAAATCTCATTGTCGCTCCCGTGACGATTGCTGCATGGAAAAAAAATTCTACTCGTCAACTATTTATTAGACAATTAAATAGCTGAAATTTACACCGAAAAAAAATTGAGCTTTAAAGCCGTCGCCGAAGAATATTTGATTGGCCAAATGATATATTTTTAATTTGGTTTGTATCAGGAGATGTTGAGACGTAAGGGCAAAACCGATGGGAGAGAAACCGAGAGAAACAGAAATAAAGCGCCTGGATTATTAAAAAAATCTACGCATTGGTCGGTGTAAGGAGGTGACAATTTTAAACTCCCCCCTCGCCCTCCCCATTCTCCACTCACCTGACGGTATACCCACCTGGCATTATACTCCGCGGTGAGGGAAATGCCCGTCTTAACTTTTATTTTCCCCCGACGTTTTCTCCACTTAATCATCGCGTCTGGACTTTCATGAAAAATAACAGTCTCTCTCAACTCATTTTTTTCTGTTTATTTACCTTTTTCTTTTCTCTCCCTTTTGAGATGAAGTTTTTTTTCGTGGGAGAATGAAGAAAGGTAATGCCCCAACTCTTTGTTGTATGATGAAGGAAGGAAATAAATTAATTTTAAGACGAAAGTATTGGATTTCCAGACTCTCATATCGTAAAGTTGGAAAATTGAGAGCTGAAGGAGATCTCGATCAAATGTCGGAAAGTAATTCGGGGGTAATTTTATCGATTAGTTCATCGCAATTAAAAATTTATACGCGTCACAGTATTACTCCACTTAATGATTTGTTTCTGTAATAAAATATGGACGATTCTATTGATTATTTACTTCTCAATCTCAACCCTCATTTGCAAAGAAAGAACAAAATTCTTCCCCTTTCCAATAGCCAATTAATTTTTACTCGCTAGAGACCGACGATTGCGATTAATTAATCTCAAAAATAAATAATTAAATTTAACGGATTGCGGAGAGAAAGATTATCTCAATCAATCATTAGAAAATTCCCCGATTTCCGGATTATTGTCTAACAAATAATAATCATTTCATTCAACTCCATTTTTCTCCATTTTTCCTCTCAATATAAACTCCATAAACTGAACTTTTCCAAGTCCCCAGCTCACGTGAGCCAAACTTGCAACATGATAGTTTGGAGTTGACTCATAAATTCCAATGATCGCCTTCTCCCTTTTCTCACACGAGATATCTTGACCCTAGAATCACCTCCATGAGATCAACTTAATTGAAATATATCAGAAACTAACTTTTCGGCAAAAGTAACAGCCAGTTAACCGCACATTTTAATTGCCGTCGAAATTTTGCCGTACCCCCCCCCACCATCCAATTACAAAACCACTTGTGATACCACACGAAATGTTGATGGCCCATGGGGCACCTCTCGATGCCGCTTTTTCCCTCCGCACGGGATACGCATGCGTTTTATCGGCCCTCGTATACACTCACCACGCGATAGTACACTCTCGTTTTTCCCTCCCGCCCGCACCTCCTCGTCGTCTCGTTTCCTCCGCGTGGTGTCGTACAGACGGTGATGCGAAAGCCGCCAGTCGGCGCCGCGACGCGACACGAGAGTACTAGCCTCAAGAGTGCCCCAAAGGCCCCTCCAGCCCCCTCCCGCCCCCCGGACCACTTCTTTCTCATCAAATAAAAAAAACCCTGGGGAGCCACTTGCTGTTTGATCGCCTTTGTTGGCAATTTCTCACGACCTTTCGTACTAATCGCTTCTCTTTTTTCTTAATATCAAAGTGCATCGCCTAATTGTTGAACCGTATTGATTGTTTTTGGAGATAAATTGTAAGTAATTTTTTGTCCCTACGTTCGTTGTACTTTTTCTTGCGGGGGTAGTGAACTAAAATTGTAGAGGGTATTCGTGGCTTTTCGTACTTAATTGCATTCCATTTCAAGTGCCAAAATTCAAATCTCTAAACGCTTTTTTTATGCAATATTAATTACGAGTAATTTTTCTTTATAATCATTGGAATTTTGTTCTGTGGGAGGAGACAGCGAATGAGACATTTGAAAACAATTTTGATGGACTTTCATTTGATGGAGAGATTAAACGAAAATGTTCTTATAGAATTGATTATTGTCGGGTGGAGTCAATTACTTCAATTCAGGTCGAGATGTGGCGATTTTGCTCATTCTATTTTGCTCTCCTCGGTTCCGGTACATTACATACTCAGCTACTGAATTCCCTCTCCCATTAAAATCAACATTGCGCATTCATTTTTATGGGAGAAGACGATAAATAAAGATTATGGAGTGTATTTAACGTCTTCATTCAATTGACTGAGTTTTAAAGTTCGCAAAACTTTTGCATTATCCGTGAATTTTTATTATATTCGAATTATTGGAGTGGTAAACTAGAAATGTCCGATGATTTCTTTCGTAGCTAAATTAATGTCCGATAAAGGAAGACCAGTAAAAGTTTTCGTTCAAAATAAATCGTTAAAGGATAATTTGTATTTTATTATAATTTTTATTTCACTCCGAAGAATTCGCCTCAGTTTTTCCCAATTTTTTTAACCCATTAATTTGACTCAGCAAAGACTTCTCGAATAAAACGTGAAAGAGAGCTTCTCAGCAATTAAATAAACTTTCAATAAAAATACCATCTCAAGATTTTCCACTAAAATCATTTGGTGTTAAGATAATTCCATACTCAGGGAAACGTAAAGAATTGATTGTTACGCTCTTCAATTCTCCGGTCTATAGAATTCTCTGTTTGTTCGTGCATTTTTCCCGAACAAACAACTGAAATGATGTCAACAATTCTACTAACTATTCCTATCCCCTATCTCATTTACGAAAGGAGAAGAAAAAGAACCGAATTCTTTCACTTCCTGACAGATCACATTGAAACGCTTCCAGTATAAATTCAGAGTCGACAGTTTATTGTATTACAGCCCCGAGTGAGACAGACAGATGGAGAAAAAGTGACCATTGTGAAGATGGTATCACGAAAGTGGGTTAGAACTGTCTCTCGGACTTGTTCGCATAACTTTACCAGCGCAGAGGGTAAAGAGATACGGCAAAAGGGAGCCAGCGAAGATGAGGAGTTGGGAGGAGGTGAATGAAAAAGAGTTGTATATCATATCGTGTATAAAGTTTCGTGAAAACCGACAGGGAGAAAACTGTAACCCAGTGGGTGATCTATGCCCAGCGTTTCTAACTGACAGAGTCTCTCAATTTCCTCGGGATAAATCATACTAGGCAAACAAATAAACGGGAAAATCTGAAGCCATTTCGATGGAGTGAATCGAGCGATGAATATTCGATGAATCGGAATTTGTCGGCGAATTTTTCACTGATCAGTTTCTTTTTTGATTTGTGACAGCAATCGTGTGCTATAATTTTGCGGACTTTTTGTACCTCAATTGTCGGATCAGTAGGCATTGATAGAAATAGGGAAAAATTTTATGAATATCAGTCAGAAATTGAGAACTGAATTTGAGGGACTGAACAAAAAATATCTCTTCATATGTTCGCGTTCAATATACATATATATATAAAATCGTCATATTGAGTTCTATCCATTGCCATCTGTTCTTGGCCCCAAAAAAATTATAAACTTATCAGTTCCCACTTTACCCCATTCCCCAGGCGGCCCCCTACCCTCCTTATCATAACTCCAGTGCGTTCACTCGTACGTAGAAAAATATAGAAATGAGAAGTAAAAATTTTAATATCCCGGAAAATTCTATGGAATTCAACATTTTTTAACAACAATATTTTTTTTATTTTTTAACCCACTTCAGTTCGGAATTCAATATTTTTAAAAAATTCAACACTACATTTGGTGGAATTTTTTTATACATCATTTATTCATTTTCATTGAATTTTTAAGCGTACGCTTGTTATTTTTAAACGTACCAAAAATTGCAGTCACAATTTTTCGGGCGCGTCTTCATTATGCGATCAAAACACAAATGTTTGTCATGAAAATCATCATAAATGTTTATCCATTACTCCAGCTGAAAAAAAAGTCATTAATTAATTAATGAATTTTCATATTTTGCCCCATTTCCCATGCGACCAAGCCGTCCCCCCGTCACCATTTTTATCACGACTCGAAAGCTCCCATTCGTACACGAAAAAAAAAAATGTTATAAAAATAAGAAATGGGGGGTAAAAGTTGGCACGACACTGATTAAATTGATGTTGCATAATAAAGCATTGCCTAGGCGGGTACTTCGGAGCGATAAAAAAAAAAAAGAACGCGTTAACGAGGAACTCTACTGCGACTTTATTGGCTTATCGGGTAACCAAGAGTGGGTGTTAGTGAGAAGGGGGTTGAGGGAAAATGAGATACCGGAGTCTCGCCGCGAGCGAATGCAAACGAGGCTGCAGAAAAAAAAAAGAGAGGGATGCGGAATTCCGTGAAGACCCCAGGTGAGAGTGTCGGCCTGAAAAGGATTGCATTTTGTGTGGAAGGGAGAATGAGTAACCACTCTCGATTAATTTTAGGGGAAATTTTTTTCTCATTACAAATTGAATTATTGGGACTGTTACTGGAGGGACAAGGTCGTTGTGGCTTGACCCGATGGTATTCATATCGGCATGTTTATTAACTGATCTAATTATCGAGTGAGGAGAATTATTTAAACCGAAAAAATGTGATGATCAAAATTTTTCAGTAAAAAAAACCGAAGTTGGAATTTTTTAAATAAATTAACAGTTTCAATCAGTGGAAGTAGAAAAATTGGCAAAAAACAATTGTAGAGAGGGAGTGTTTTTTTCCGGAGAATTGTAGTCCTAAGGCTAAATTGGCGGTTAAATATCGAAATTCGATGGATAATTGATTGATGACTCTCGGATGATTAATTATCCCTCGCCGGAATGTCTGGCTTTTGGGTTCTTTATTCTCATTGATGCTGATGCAACATCCGTTTATTATAGTCTCCACGAGACTGGCTGATGGTGGGACGATTAGCTGTTGTAATAAAGGCTGATTAGACGCCGGCAAATGGCCTCAGGCGTCTGACACTGCCGTGGTTAGACAGGTGTGACGATGGATTAACCATATTGACGAGCATGTGTCTACATCCTCCCGGATTACAGCGGAAGGTGCGAGTCCACGTCATTGAGATGGACTGGCTATACGACTGGATACACAATTTATTGTGAAGAATATCCGGGCGGGAGCTTTAATTGAAAAAGTTGAACTCATGATTTTTTTTTTCCATTCGCCGGAGGGCTCCATGAGCCATGCCCGTCACGATTTCGGTCGAGTAATCTGACGTAAATGTAGAGGAAACGGGATTATGTGGATCGGAATATGATTTCTAGCGTCATCAGGGGTCTTCGGATTATTCCGCCTTATTCGTCATTTTTCCGGATTTTTGTTGATCCGCGAGTTTATTTCAAACCGGAATTCGTGACGCCGCATGAAGCGGAGAAAATCAGAAAAACTATCAATCGAGTATTGAGAGCAATTTTCTTGAGAGGAAATTGAAAATAGTGTGAAAAATATTTTCTAATATCACATTGAGAAAAAAATATATAATTCTCCCAATGAAATTTATTTTACCCAGAAATCTGCCTTAAATTCTCGTTAGAATTACACGGAGAGAAAAACGGAATATTGTTGTGTTTTGACGGAATATTGTTTTGGCTGGCAGATTACGGAACTGACACGTAATTTTTATTGAATTTTTCTCTACGTGTAGTATATTTCACCACAAGGGCGGTAAAATAAAGGAGTCCTGTCCACGTGCAAACTAACCACCCGAGCCGAAGGCGAGGGTGGTTAGCACGTGGAGTGGACAAGGGTCCTTTATTTTAGCGCCCAAGGGTAGAATACGATTTTTCTTTTCCGTTGGGTGGGGAGAGGCGAATTTCTGCCCGCTCCGCGGGCACCTCATACAGCCATGGCCAATGGCTGTGTAAAGAGCGGCATCGAGAGGTCAGAAATTCGCCTCTTTCCGCCCGGCGGTAAGAAAAAATATTTAATCAGCGCAATCTAATTACTCATCGTAGAATCTCGTTATTATCACAGAAAAATCTTGAAATGTCGAGAGAAAAAAAAAACAATCGGCAAAAATCGAAAGTGGTTTGCAATAGGAGAATAAAAAAGAAAAATGCCAGGAAAATTTGCGATATTCACGGGTGAAAAATTTGCCGAATTTATGGAGAGACTCGGTGTACACGGGGAGGACAACATTTCGAAAATTTGGGCGGGTTCTGTGACCGGAATCCGTCACAATGAAATATGTACATGACAGTGCTCTTCTCGGCGCCCCCGGCACTTTTTTTTCCGACTCAGGGGACAGTTTTGTTTCTTGGAAACCACTGGGAACAGTGGAAGCACATAGTCGGACGTTTAAAAGATCGAGTTTTGTTTTCAACTGCGATGATATCAAGTGAGGATAAATTCACGTGACAGATAAAAAAAAGGGGGGGGGGAAGCAGACAGTGAGGAGGGGAGGAAAAAATTGGGCAAGTATTACTGTCACGTAATGTATATGGGTGCTTCAAGGGGTTAAAGAGAACATGGCGGGTTTGTTCTGGCAATGGAGGAGGGAGGAAGAGAGGGAGAGGGCAAAGTAAATGGAAACCGGGAAGTTTTAGAGAGAAAGATAGTGTCAGCGATCGTTTTGAGAACGTGGTACTTGATATTGTATATGGGCAATGTCTGTAGGATGCTTTTCCGAAAAGTTTTGTCCTCAGGAAATGGCTGTCGAGAGGGAGGGGAGCGCTAGTATCATAGATACTGAATGAAACAAACCTTGACTAAACTGGGTCAATTCACGTCAATTTTGCGACCGAAAATTGCCACTAAAAAATTGTCCATTTGAGGGAAAATTACGATAAGTAAAATTTCTACTTACGAATGAACATTAGGACGTCGTATTACGGATTTAATGTTGAAGTACTTCATGCGTAATGCAATGTGCGTCATCTACATTTTTTTTAAACAATGGGAGAATTGTCTTGTAAATTTAATTCCATAATTTCACAATTGACAAAACTACAAAACTAAATTTTTTTTCTAGTGACAAAAAAAAGTTATTTATTTGATTTGACGTGAGGTTGAAAAAATTAGATTTATTCTCTTGAATCCATTTAATGTGGGTCTGCTTGAAAATCACTACTGAACTGTGAATGAAATTTCAATTTTATTTTACTAGTACGAAACCCGGCGACGACTGGTAATTCCCAAAGAATTAAGGTCGAGTATGTTCCGAGTTTAATTTGACAAATCCCGGGAGATATGGAGTAAAAAGAAATAATTGCCAAAATTTGTAGGAACAATGTGTACAATATTCAGCGCAAAAGTAATTAACCGAGGGTTAATTTACAGTACGATAGAGTGAATCCCAGTGGAAATGGTTCGCGCAGTGGTCAGACCGCACACGACTCACGTCAAAAGACACATGCTCAGATGGCTCTTAAAAGCCCCATCATGAATTATTAACGAAAATAAAATAGTTTCACACCGTTGGTCCAACTACAATTGTTGAATACAACCATTGGTCTATAAATTTGTTTAATTAACGTACCTCATACAGCCAGGGCCAATGGCTGTGTGAATCTCTCTCATTTCCTGGGACACACCAAGTGCTGACAGTTTCTCGTTTATTTCACGTTCACGCTGATGTTCATGGCTGTCCCGATAACGTTGACGACACTCGTAAAACTGGCGATTTTTTTTTTTTATCTGCAAAGAGGAATAAAAATTGCATAATCTTTTTTTTTTTCATCCACCCGACAATTTCTCCCGAATCTCAATTTTTTTTTAATATGTAATAAAACGCTTTTTTAAAGACCCACGGGCTTTAAATAATATTTTTATCTCTTTTTTATATGATTTCATAAATTTGATAAATAAAGAGGAGAAGAAATTGAGGCAAACAACTTCTGGGCTTGGAGTCAACTCGGAATGAAGTCACGAGAGATAAGAGATTGTTGGATCTCATCCAAACAAGCTCACAAAAATTTTTTTTTTTGTTTCACTAGTCCACTGCCCTTATTATTGTCCGCTATAACCCAGCTCAACGAATGAATTCTTTCTTCTCACATGAAGAAATAAACTAAAAATTATTTTGATTTGGCAGTGTAACGAAATTGATCTCCAGCCACTGGTAACATGAAAACAAATAAAAAATGTACAACAAAAAAATGATATTCTCCTTTAACCACTTAATTTCATCAATTTACGACAACGCAGGAAAATTTTCGTAAGTATTTCCCTCGATCTCATGATTAAACAGTAATTAAAAAAATTGATGAAATCTGCATGGAAGTCAGATGATCTTATTAACCGGACGACGAGAATTGTTCAATTGTTAAATAAAACTCTGAATTAAAATTCATGCAGGATAGAACAAAGCCAGGAGTAGGAAAAAAAATGGCAATTTATGAAAATCGAATATCATGATCTCCACATATTGATTTCTTTAAATGCCCGAGCATGACAAAGTCCATTAGTGTTAATTAGCCGAGAGAGTGGAGTATTGTAATCAAGTTAATTACGATTTGACCTGAAGATTCCAAACGTGATTTCCCCTCTCCAACCCCTCACCCCGTCACTCGGTATCAGATATTTCCCATATTGTCTGCAGAAATGCCCCTGGAAATTCCCACCTGCAATGATAATAACACCAATCCACGGAAAATCTAACTTTAATTCCCCCGGAGTCATTAACGCAGATTGTAATGTTTTTTGAGATGAGTTTTCTAGTTAGAGGATAGGAAACTCAAGAAAATCCGTTTGATCTCTCTCGAGCGCGAGATCAGAGCCGTGTGGCGGGAGTAAAACTCAGCAAGTACTTTCAACCCCTTGGTGTGGGATTAATAGCCTGTTTTTAGTGCTAGTATATATCCCGTTGGCTTTTCGAGAAGTTGAGTGGAAAAGTGAGCAAGATGGATAATTGGGTTGGTTACAGTGGCGAAGATTTCACCGATGCATTGAGGAAATTTGTTGAAGTAATTAATCCAGAGAGGCGAGCAAAAATGACCATTTCCAAAATTTTTAACGCACTCTTTATGCCAAAATAAAATCGCCTCGATTGTTCCGAGCCACAGTCTAGTTAATATTTTAAAATGCAAACGGCTCAGTCTTTATTTAACCCCGAAATTTATTGACATGAGCAGGAAATGAGCTAAAAAAATATTAGACTTTTGGAAAATCTAATTATTATTGTATAATGATATTGGCGAAATATTTTGTCATTGGAAACTCATAATTTCGGGAATAAATCAATAGAGACTTTAAATATCAGCTCAACTAATCGAGAGACCTTCAATTTTCAATTATTAACATTTTCCCACAATTCAAATTAAACAAAATAATTCAGAAAAATAAATATTTCGATGCACAATATCCTAATCCTTGAAATAACGCAAACAGATAAATCCCGTCATGAGTTCTGATTTCCTCCAGCTTCCGGCGAATTAGGAGAGCCGAGAGAACATCGCTGAGAATATTACCCGCGACCCCCAATGACATAACACTATCCTACAACGAACCTTCCGGTATCCATTTTTTTTGTTTCACCCAATCATTTTTTACATCAAACAAGATAAATCGGGTAACGTTTGGGGAGTCATCGATAAGCCTCCGTTATTCGAGAAAGGCGACGACGTGGAGCGGATTCTCCAGTGGCTCGTAGATCTTTAATCGATAAATCTCGGCTACGGGGAATGTGCGCACAAAATTGCCTGGGGATTTTCCTCATTTTTCCCCCCCTTTTTTTTTTTTTTTTTTTTTACATCCGGCGAACAGAAAAAAAAACGGGGGGAGGAAATTTCCGAATGCTCCTTTGGATAATGTTAAGCTCGGCGGATTATCTCGAGGATAAAATATAATGAATATATATTTTAACAGATTTATGGTAATTTTCACCGTTGGAAATCAGGTCTACTCCTCTCACACATGGGTATACATGTAGCGGTGAAATTTCAAATGCATAATACAGTCTGGAGTTTCGCGTGGCTGCATTAAGAGCAGCAACACCAGCTGGTCTATGGAAAACTCCCGAGTCTTGCTTGCATTTATAGTGTACACTAAGGATTTACCTTCACGTGTGGGGTCTACACCTTTCCACTTTCTCGGGTGGGTGAGGGGGCGGGGAGGAAGAGGGGGGGAGGGAGGGAGGTAAGTGTGAGAATCGCGAGCCGCTCGGGATATGCCGATTGTCACGCGAAACACGCGTGCCTTCAGGAAATTACCGAGTTCCGAGACGGCTGTGCCCACACGGATTTTCTAGCTTGAGAACTTCAGTAGGTAGTATGAAAAAGACTTATCAATGTCTTTGTAAATCACTTCGACTGGTATGATATTGAGGTACGAAAACTTTCTGGTGATCGGCTGAGACATTTACGGAATTATAAGTATCTGTTACACTTGAAAAAAGTGGATTTTTTTTTTTCAGCAAAAATGGAGAGGCAACATTTTTCGTTCAGCGAGACGTGATTTTTTTGTTTAATGAGCTGAATTAATTTGTGGGAATTTTTGGCGATTAATTTATTGGAAAACTGTTTGTACTTTAAACATCAGAGGTTAGGATATTAATCTGTAATATTATTTTACACTGATGAATCATGAAAAGAGGATGAAAAATATTATTTCCATAGGATTATCAAGAAATAGCGTCCGATTCCACTGATAATTTATCCAATCAATTTTTCCCTCTGAATTAATTGCAATTAAAAGCCCGAATACCGCCTGAATTTGTGCTAAGGGAGTGAATTGTAAAATCCATTTTATCATCGACTAAAATCCCCCCCTGACTCTGATTTTCTGTTCCAGATTTTTTCAATCAAAAAACCAGCAGAAAAAGGAGAGGGGGGAGAAAAAAAAATATGAAAATCGGATTAATTTTGCAGCACTGATGCCACTGAAGAACCAGTGGACACGAGTATGAGACACCAGTGGAGTAGATGGAATTCCCATTGGCGTGTCTATTAAAACTGGTAGTGCGCGGCGTCGAATGTCGAATGCGACGGACGTGATACGGATACGTGAGTGGATGCACTGCGAGTAGGAAGACGGGCTCTCGCATATCGAAAACGTGTGCATACCTGGGGTACATCCGCTCCTTCTTTTGTCGTGGTGTCTCCGTGTCATTCGCAGATTCATTCGCATCTCCTATAGAATAAAAGAAAGAAGAAGACGAAGGGAGGGAGAGAGGAGAGCCTTCGGGGTTGATCAATTTTCATTGAAAAAACCCTCCCTCTCCGCTTTTCAATGACTTTAATCGGGGCAAATGTGCCGGGTCCGATCGAGGATCGCGGCCTTGAACCATCGGAACTAATCAGATGTGCTCGATGCTCAGTCACTGCCGCTGGAAAAATGTCATTCAATTATGAAAACCTGTTGAGGGAAATTTATCGGTGGGTGGGCGGGGGTGGAGCACGTCACGATGACAGCTACAATAAACCCGAGTGATTGAAAAAATAAAATTCAAAATCGAGGGCTTTAATAATCTAAACCGCAAAAAAGATAAATCAAATTCATAAATTTTTTGAAAATCCACTTTTTCACATTTATTTTCACATTTTCAAAGTGAAATTCTAAAAACTTAGTCTACTAGTTTACTCTGGACTCGTGGAGATAGAGAAATCAATTGATTGTGATAAATTAAGGGCAAAATTCAAATGAACAATTTTTATTTATTTAAAAGTAGATATTTGAAGAATGTAGAGAGCAGTTGGAATTGCTGTCGGCCGAATGAACAGATAAAAATTGTGGTAATCAGTCTAATCGTTACGTATGCCAAGAGAGTGAGTGTGAAGTGGCTGGGGGGGGGGGGGGGGGGGGGGGGGGGGGGGGGGGGGGGGGGGGGAAGGGGAAGGGGACGGAAACAGTGAATGCGAGTGATGCAGAGCTACGTATTTGCCTGCTGCCGGAAGAGCTTGAGATCCTGGAGGATCCGAGAACGGCTTCCCTCAAGCGGGTCTGTTACGGTATTGTACTGCCGGCCATCTGTTGCTTGGGTATCATCGGAAACATCCTGAATCTTATTGTTCTGACTCGTAGAAATATGAGGGGTACTGCTTATATCTACATGAGAGGTGAGTAACGTCAATTTATTACTGTACAATTTGTCAGAGAGTGAGAAAAAAAAAACTGTCTATCTCAATCAAATATTACTCAATTAATTGTCATTTAATTCTAAATTCAATCATTGACAATTGGAAAATAATAATCACTCGAATTGACTCAAATTTTCAGTATTTTAAGACTGCCGGAGACCTGATAATTGGCATTTCACTGAATTAAATATTTTAATAATCCTTAACTTTTCAAAGCATTGAAAAAGTTTACGGAAAATTTCAAAACAATTCACTGGAAAATTCTCGAGTGAAATGTCCGACTCCTATTGCTCAACGAGTGACTCCAAGTTGAGTAAATCAAAAAGTGACTAAAAATAAAAACAATGGGAAATTGAAAAAAAACGAAAAAAAAATTGGCCTTCATATTCGAAACGGGTTCAAGGTCATAAATAAGTTTAACACGCAGACCATCAGGATGAGATAGTAGTAATTTGCACGCGTCCGAACATACCCAGGGTTGTTCCAGGTAATTGGTTGGAGTGCTCGTAGATTTTCACCCCCCCCCCCCCCCCCCCCCCCCCCCCCCCCCCCCCCCAGTCTCACCGCAGTTTACCACCGAAAACGGGTATATTGGGCCTAAAATGTACGAAATGGCCATCATGCAATCAACGAACTTTCGATTAACAACTGTATATCATCATCCCACAAATTTATTACAGTTATGAATTTATTCTTTATCTGTTAATTCTCTCTCTCATACACTGTCGAGTGAGTAATGTTATTCCATGTTTACGTAATATCGATGGCAAAATAGAATCGATAGCGAATCTGTGTGCGTGTGGAATTGAGTCGTCTTGGAGGGCTCTCCCTAGATAGACATTTCACTGAACAGGGAACAATTTTATTTTCATTTCTCATGATTAAATTCACCCCCAAAAATTGTACCACTCCGTTTGACTGGCAAGAACCATAATCATCAATTTATTTATTAATAATTGACTTCTGAAATAAAAATCCATGATTTAATATGTTATTTTTCAATTTCATTGTAAGCAAAAGTTCGATAGTTCTAGTGACGAGAAAAAAAAATTACATATTCCCCGTTAAATAAATATACAATTACTAAAAATATCTGACATCATCCACCATTAATTAACACCTCACCCAAGGATGCTGCATTACAAAATAATAATAATAAAACAAACGGAGCAATAAAGTCGTCTCGGCAATTCCCGGTTAATCTCGTTTTAATCTCGTCCGATCCCATTAACGTTGAGGGCAAAAGTAAATGAAGAAACAAATATGAAGAAAAAAAAACAACAGATGGCAATTGCCACTTGACAGCAATACCCATTTTCCTCTCCTCAAGGATTTTCCCTAGGGAGAAAAAAATCCACCTTCTGGACTTTGATAAGATTTTTTCTACCCTCAACCATGACTCGATATTTTTTATTTTTTCTTGTAACCGAGGCGACTTTTGAAGACGTTCAAATTAACAAGGATTACCGGGAGGAGGGAGGGAGGGAGGTTTGTAGCTGGTGTGAGGTAATAAACCCCGGCAATCCGGCGTGCACCGCCCGATGGAAAGATTCAGGGAGAATCCCCGATGTAAACAACACGAAAGGACGCAATACATTGAGCTTTGATGTATCAAAAAAGGGAAAATAAAATGGAGACAGAAATAAACCAAAAAGAATGGCGAGGTGGGTTGGATGAAGGAATTCCAATGGAACGTTATGCATTTCAAACTAACATGAAATGCATGGGACATTGAGGCAGTGCAATATCTCGAGCCGAATATGAGAGAGTAAAGCAAGAGACGGAGTGATTCCCCTGTTGAATATCAAATAGCCCCTGCCTCCCTTTCCCTGGGAACCAGAAAGGAAAGGGGATATAAAATGTAGAAGAAGGACGCGAGATAAACAGAGCGGAAATAAAGCGTAATATACCGAAGTATTTATGGGTACACAAAGTGATTTTGACACTTGGAAAAAATATATTTTACGGACGCCCGGCTCGAATAGATCAATTATATCAAGAGGCGAATAAAAGAAATGTTCGCACTGCAATTGATAATCCGCAATTCGTGGGAAATGTTGTTTTAGTTGTTAACTTGAAATAAGTGATAGGGAATTAAAAATTGAATGGAGAAAACAGTGGAACTAGTCAATTTTGGGTCATACATGCTGTGAGGATTGAATAAAATTGGGAAAATTCATGTAAATGATTTTTTTAATTTTTTTTAATGACAAATTATTGGAAAAAAGGGAAGTTCATGGACAGATACTCACTGCGATTTAAAGAGAAAGAAATAATAGAATGTCAGAATCTGCCGAATCTAGCGGAGTGGTACAACGAGATAATTGCATTTTACGTATTTTTTCAAAACCCGTATTATCTCAGTAGGGAATAATGTTAGAAGAAATTATCAAAAGAATTTTTTTGCTGCAAAATTGATCACCTACAAAGATGGTCTTGTGACATTATCTCCTAAATTTCGTCCTTACTGAGATAATCCGCGTTTTATAAAGGCCGGAAAAATACACTTATCTCGTTTTATCACTTCGCCACAGAAAAAATAAGAGACAGGTGGTGGAAGAATAAATTCCAAGGAACCATGTGATAGCCTTGAATTCCAATATATCCGGGGGATTGCGAAGCAGTTGAAGAGGCCACTTGCGTCTTCCACTCAAAAATGTACCTAGGGAGCTCTCAAGTGCCAGATGAAAAAGCGCGCGGGCGGATGGCAAGTGAATAATCGCCCCTTTTGGGGTGAACAGGGTTTTTGATAAGGCGATGGGTTGACGGGGGAGAACCCATGATTCACGTCTTTTTCAACCTGCCCTTCGAGAGGTGATGATTTTTCTCAATCACCGAGAGGTGTCCCTGGAGATAGTCACCAAATAAAATTGATTATGTCCCCATTTTTGTGTTCACAAAATTTCCCTGAAGGTAAAACTCCAGTTACACTTCGGCAAATGGAATTGAATGTCACTCACCTCAAAACAGATCACTCCAACGGCCCCTAAAATTTCCCTTCCCCTTTAAACCCGAGAAAAAAAATATAATTTTGCCAAAAATAATTTTTTCGTCTCTGGCGCTCGAAAATCCGCGATTCTAACCTCACTCCGTTCGGTTAGATCGCGGTTTTCGGGTCCAGAGCCGAAAAATATTTTTCATCACGCTGTGTCGGAAATGTAACTTTTCAGTCCCTCTCCGCTTCGCGTCGTCATTTTTTTTCACTTGTTACGAAATATACTAATACGTCACTCGGCGATAAAAGTATTATCTGACTCATGTGATTATAATCCTCGCCTTCGGCTCGGATTTTCGGCTCGGATTATAAAGCCACATTCGTCAGATAATACTTTCATCGCCTGGTGACATAATATATTATTTCGGACAAAATTATATATTTTTCTGAGTGTACATAGCCCAATGATTGTTATAAATCTCAAGAGAGTCAATATTTCAACAAATGCCTTGACACTCGGCCCACAATAAAATGGAATAACTCTTCATATTACGTATTGCTCCCAAATTTTCTCAACCGTCCGAATGGAGAAGTTGAAGGGGAGAAAAGGCTGAAAAACCCCTACAATTTTTGGCGATAAAAGCCCGGAGGGCAGACGGCGGCGGGAAGGGATGAACGGGATTCTTTGTGAGACGATGACTTGAGGATGGATTAGAGAGCCGCCGTTGAAGTGAGCACAAGATAAATATTTTGCTACTGCGTCTCACCTTGACAAAGTTACACTGAGTGATCTGTTGATGGTGGCGAGAGAGAGAGAGAGAGGGAGAGGGAGAGAGAGAGAGGAGAGGCCAGGAGATGGAGGAGAGGGTGGGATTTCGTTAGTTTACCCGTGGCTTAATACCTCAGAGATGTTTGCTTATGTACAAACGTCGTAGGAGGGGCCTCACGCGGGAATAAACCGTCGAGTGTGCGAATGTGTCGGGGGGGAGGGGGGGTTGGGGGCAAAAATTGCGGCACAGCTCGAGTGATGAGGGTGTACCGATGTGGGCGTCTGATACATTATGAATGGAGAAGAGGTGAAGATCTTGTTTGAATCGTATAAACCATTTATCTGACACTTTTGAGCCAAGTGGAACACGAGTGAATAGTTGATCGAGTCGGGAGCTAGTTTTGGGTGGGTATCAGGAATTGCTTGGCAGGGGCTGTGGGTGTCTTTTGAGTTATTTGGGTTGAGTGGTGAAGTGGAAGAGGTAACTGCAGAACAGAACAAATCGATTTGTTACAGTTGGTTGAGCAGATCCTCAGATCGCTCTTGAGATGTCGAGATTTTTAGTCGTAGAATTGTTTTTTTTTTCGCCCTTGCATTTGCTACTCAAATTGCGTGAGGGAAATTGATTGCTCATTTCAATAAAATTTTCGGGTGATATTGTTTCATTTTGAAAAGTCCATTATTGGGAGAAATCTGAGTAGATGAATTTATTGCGACCATAATAATAACTCGGGACATTTGAAAGTTTCATCTTGAGATCTTTGAAATCTCAGGGATTTTTCCCTTTTACTGGATGTACTTTAATTAGATCCGTATTCGCTGGGTTGGCATTTCCTTGAATTCTTCAACCGATGAGAATTGCTCGTGAGAACGACGTCTATCGGGAATGATATATTATGAAGAGAGGGTACAAGAGTCGAGGTTTATACCGCGTCGCGACGTCTGCCCGCTTGCCAATTACACGAAGTTCCGAGATCCAGCACAGAATCAGCATCAAAACCACTGGTGTATACACCAGTGGTCTGAGACCTGCTTAGGTCAGACATTCCCATAAATGTATCTTTTATACCTCTCGTATTTCTTCCTCAATATTTTCATTTTACATTATTTTTCTATTATTCATTTTATGCCTGAAAAAAATCAACTTTTTGTCTATCCTCCTTGTAAATACGATTTATTGCCTTCTGGGGAGGCAAAGCGCACCAAGAATCGTGATTTATTACCGTTGGCTGAATTCTGATATTGTTTCTTGCATTTTCCCCCCCAAAGAGATTTACGGCCTTCTAATGCCTCCTGAATATTGCACACATGCTTTAAACCTCTCCCACACTTTGCCGGGAATGATTTTAATCACAATTATGGAGCTTTTGAGCCGTGTAAATTGATTTTGCTGGAGGTGTGCAGATGCTCGTAAACAATCGGTCCTTTTTTTTTTTTTGTCGAGCGTCACAAATTCCCATCGGAATTGGGTTTTTCCACTCCCTGCCGCGCATTTCCGTCACTACATTAAGGGAGGAAATTAACTGGTGAATTCAATTTTAGGATTTTCGAGGGGGCTCTATGGACTGTCAGTTGTGCACAATCACTGATATTACTTTTATTTGCGGCTTTTTCACTGAGAAGAAAAAACGTCTTGCCAAGTAAATTGTCGTCTCACTCTTGGATCAATTGAAGAGACACTAAGTGCAAAATCTAAGGCTCAGGATCTAACTTTAATCCTCAAAAATCAATAATTGAAAAATTGTGTTTTCACGCGATTGGAAATTTTTCAACTGATATATCCAGTTATTTTTCACAATTTTATTTCCAAGGCTTCCTCGTACTTCCTGTGACGGAAAATTAACAGCTGATTGACCAGGACAACGCGCTTTGAACTCAATGAATATTGATAGGCACCGCTGGGTCAACGCTAATAGACACACGAAGAGGAGTATCCAAAGGGTTTGTAGGTTACTGCACCTCGGTTAGAGGTCCAAGGCCCTCTCCACCCCTCCTCCCCCCCCCACCAAAGACAGACACGCAAGGGCTCCCATGTGTAATTACCAATATCTCAAAACTTGTATCACTGAAATATTCAACGAGACTCGGAGTCAGGTAATTTCATGAGTAATTTGTGTCGCTATTCTCGAGCTCACTAACCATAAAATACATTGTATTATGATATTTTTTTCTTATTTCGCGTTCCCGTATTTCACATTTATTTTTAGTATGGAAGACGCGTTGGTAAAACTCCATGAATATTGATAAGATTCATGGAGAAACTATCATACAGGCACGTGTCCCGTGAACTTTACACTCGGAGTCGAGCGTTGGGCATACACTTTGTTCGGCCACTCATAATCCTATATATACTCCTGGGGGATTGTGATCCGGGTGAATTCTCCGGTGGTTTTAACCAAGGAAATTCATTGGATAATAGGAATACCATGAACGATAAGGGGAGTTGTAGGTTGAATTTACTGGAGTATTTACCGTCTTTATACTCGAGTACATGTCTCATTCTAACGGATATAGAAAATAATAATTGGGGAATTTTTAATAGTATATATAATAGTCAAAAACAACTTTTTTCACGAGTTACGAACCTCATTTTTCATCTCAATGTGTCGAAAAAGTACTTTTCAGTCACTCGACGCGAAGCGGAGACTGAAAAGGTACTTTTCCGACACAGCGTGATGAAAAAGTTTTTTTTTTATTGTCAGTGTCATCAGGCGAAATGTGAGGCACTTGAATTATCAGATTGACATAATATGTATTTTTTTTTTCAATGAAAAAGTCTATGGAATATTTATTTATCTTCACAGGGGGAAAGAAATACATTTTGAAAATGATTTATTTCAACTGGCAGTCGCCGATCCCCAACAACTCCACTCAACGATTTTTAATTTTCAACAATCTTTTAGCAGAGAGAAATGATATTCCAATCCCATACGTTAAATTGCCGCCTAAAAGATTAGCCGCCACTCCCATTTCCTTGGGAAAAATAAAACAAACGGAGGACGAGAAAACCTGGGTGAACGATGATTTGTCTCCACAGACGATAAAAAAAAAAAAAAATTGAAGGACCAAGTGGTTCAACTCGCCCAAACGTTTTCGTGAATGTTTGCTGAAGAAGGTGAGTACTATTGCGAATAGTGGGTGGCAGTGGGTGGCTTGAAGCAGAAAGTAGACAAAGAAAGATGGCCCGGGATAAATGAGAGCGGGGCGGGGACAGGGTGGAATAAAGTTTCGTTTCTTTACCTCGTCCATTCCCCCCTCTCGGTTTTTTTTTCTCTTTCTCGGACAACTGTTCTATGGTGTAAGATCCTGGGGAGGACTAGATCACGCTATTCGCATGCGACTATAACCGCGTTTGTTCCTCCCCCTCCGCCGCCGCCTGCGTCTCTTTTCCACTCGACTCCTGGGAGAAAAGGTGGGTTATATATACCCAGCTGGGATACACTTGCTCGAGGATGAGGGCCTCAAGAAACAAGAGGAACGGAGAATTACGAGGAGACGTTAAATAACAACTGGGCGGCAGCGATAGCATCGCCGGGATACGCGTGAAGACTTTTTCATTTTACTACGTGAACATTCGGTCGGTATATGACGGTGATTCTTACGTGACGGGGTGAATTTTATGCATCACGAGGGTCGCATGTTTTATTCGAAAAAAATTATCATAAAATTTTTTTTCAAAGTCCTGCACTTTTATGCGAGTTGTTACGCTTTTATGGGACAAAGATGCTCCGAGATTCTCAAGTGTTCCAATCATTTGGCGGCGCTTTCCCGATTTTTTATCAATGTCAATATTTATTCATATGATTTTTATTTGTTTTTTGATAATTCAAACAACTTAATTGATGTAAAATCTTACACAGGTGTTTCTTGAATAAGGCAATAATTGAAGATTGCTTATTAAAAAAAATACTAAACATCCAAGGAATGTTTTTCATGCAATTTTTCTGAGAGTCGACATACATTTTCACCACCTAATGTGATAAAAAAAAATATTACATAGATCTTATTCTAGAATTTTCCTCACGTCTCTGTAATTCAAGTTCAACGGATTTTGCACGAATTTTTTCGGTACACGAAAGGTCGAGTGCGGGAGAGTGGAGGGGGGATGGGTTTATCGAAAAAGGACCGACTCAGACCGTCTGGACCTCGCGTTACTCGGCCCCTTCCAATCTTTTTTTTTTTCTCCCTCCCAGAAGCGAGGCGAAATCGGGAAAGTTGCGATTGTAGAGAAAAGGAGAAAAGTAGATTCTAATAAAAAATTCTTTACAATTTCTTCCGCTTCACGGGAAAATGTGGAGAATAGATAATGCGTCCCTGATCCTTTTTTTTTTTTTAAATACTTCGGGGGCATTTCCACTTGCTGGGGGGAGAGCTGAAGGCGATATATATAATTCCACCTCTGAAGTCTCGATGTTATCGTTAGCAATAGAAAAAAAAAGCGATAATAACGGAGCAGATATACTGAATCGGGTGCATTGTTAGCCCGGGATTTCACAGGATTGTTAAATTCCATTTTTTAATCCTCGTTGTTCTATTTGTTCCTGTTACACATATTCACAAAGGGAGATGTTGATGGTTGTTAAAACCGAAGAAAAATCCCCAGCAATTGAGTAACAAAAATCAATTCAGTGAAATTTAATTCCATTAATCTGCACAATACTCTGATAAAAATATTAAAATTCGCTGGAAATCTTGGCCAAAAAATATTTACCAGTATCCTAAGGATTTCCTGGGTGTAGAATTTTCCTACGTAAATGGAAAAAAAAGTAGATCGATTTTTAACTGGAAACTAGAGCCATTTCTTTCTGTATTCTAGAATATATCTCCTCCTCTCTTATCCGCGAATGGAAGAAGAAATCTCGGTTGTCAATAGCGCAGTGAGGCAACGATCGTGTCGGTGCTTTTCTATTCCACACGCCCCCCTTGGATATTTAGGAGTTAGAATCGATCGTAACTTTCGGCATTGGCCTGCATCGGTAACTACGCCGTAAATTTCAAGCCCGCATGCCAGATATGCCCTCGACCCCGCGCGCACCCCAACGGCTAAAGTAAAAAATCCGCGGTATAATACACAAAAATGTCGGTATTTTTTTTTAATCCCTTTTCTATTCTTACTCACCGGTAGCACTGGAATTACTCGTAAAAATTCAAGAAAAAAAATTTCATACCCTCCAACTCCGAATAACTCGCCAGATTCCCATTTCTCCCGCTGAGTGAGAACATTCAATTTCATCTCCAATCATTTATAGAAAAATAATATTGAAGATTTTAATCACTATAATTTCAGGGTAATAGTGTATATCACTCAAGTAAAATTTTGGATTTCATATTTTCTAGCCGAGTGGATATTGTATCAGTCAAGCCTCATTACCGATCCCAATTTGATGCGGCGGCGGTCAGATTTATCTGACCACCAATCAATGTCTAATTTAATTCATCTGATCCAAATCATTTTGATCCCCTCAAATTCTCACTTGAGTAGACTTCAAAAATGATTCTCTTAAAAATTGGCAACTTCTTCGTGCATTTATTTCCCTAAAATTCCCTTAATTGCATGACAAAGGCAAGGAACAATTGTTTTCTTTTTTTACTGAAATTTAGTTTTGTTCTAATACTGACAAAATTCCATCTCTGAAATGAAATATTCAATTTTTTTATCCAGCAATTTCCATTTGAATAAAAATTCAATTTACCCGTCTCCCCTCAAAAATTCACAGTACAATTAATTTTCATTGATCTATCATGAAAAAAAATATAGAGATGATTGTGATGTCAATGTTGTAGCATCTATCGGTCTCAAGGGGCTATTAGGATCTAATCCACCCTGAATTTCCCAGGAAAATACTCTCCATCCGAGAGTAGTCGCTCGCATAAGACGAGGGGAGGGAGCAGAGGATAATGCCGTTGAGACGGTGGCAGTGTGCTATGCACTTTGTATGCAAACGCATGGTGGATCCTCGTGAAATACCCCCCAGTCGAATACACCCGGTGAATATAACCCGGGGAAAAGCGACAACAAGGACAAAATGTTCATGGTAAAACACTGGGATTGACTCTATCAAGGGAACCTTTTGTACTCCCCCCTCCCCCATTACTCGTTTGTTCCTTTTTTTTCACTCGTTTTCAAAGAGTTGGGTAAAAAATAAAACGTCAAAATAAGTGAGCGCCGATAAATCCCAGGCGCAAGTCGGACTGGCGGACGGTTCGTTATAACTGGATTCTTTGGAGTGCTCGTAACGGTATAAATGAAATTAGAACCAGCCGGTACTGTCCACCTCGTTTAGTCACCAATCAACCAATTGGAAGGCTCCGAGTTTCTTTGTTATTGGAGTCGAAGAATTCAATAATATCATTCTCGTGAGAGAAATTACCCCGTTTTTTTTTTTTCACTACTGGGAATAATTTGAAATCCATGAGCAGTTAACCAGTGACTTGGTGCGAGTGGTCTTGAATGAAATTTTTATTAACAAAAATCGTGGAATTGTCCATTTTTTAATAATTTCTGATCAAGTTCAATCGACCGAGCTTTGAATTTTCATAATTTGATCGACCTTGACTGAACTCCCCGTGAAATGAGCCATAAATTACAAAAATTCTACGTTCAATGTAATTTATTCTCTCATTGTACGATTGAAAATAAAAAAAAAAAGTAGCTTTATCATTGACGTCATAAAAATGCAATAAAATTCCTGCCATGAAGAACGTTTCAGCATTCCTCACGTTTCAATAATTCAGAAAAAAAAAAGTGATAGAAATGAATCGAGGAATTTTTCAGTTCTCCCTGCCCCTTTGATCGATGGAGACTTTCATAACAGGGCGTTACGTCACACCAAGCGGAATCATCCCCCCAGGACAGGCCAATTAGCCAGAAGAGTCATTAACAAAAAAATTGAGACGATAGAAATAAAGAAATGGCCTCGAGTGCCAGTAGCAGGTGAGCCTCCACTCAATTTCTCCCAGTTATCTCCCAACTCTTTTCACTACCTGCATCTTGAGAGCCATCAAACGCAGATGGTTTGCTCGGGGTATAGCGTCAAGATATCGAGACGCAAAAGGCCAACGATAAAATCCAGGAATGCTCCCGTGGTATGCCCCACGAAAAACTTTCATTTCTCGTAGCACATCGTGGCGCGCTTACGTTGTCTCTGGCTCTCGAGACGCCTCACCCTCACCCTCCTCACACTTTCGCTATTTAGGAGGGGATGGGCGAGCGCAACGAGGAGTGGAACAATATTACCGGAGGAATGGTTTATGACGCTAAAGAAAAGCTATTGCACTCGTCGTTTAAACTCTCTCACTGCCTTGAGAATACCTCAGAGACATGAAATCCTTTTGTTATGAGTTTTCCTCGCATGGTTATGAGATCACGCGGTTCATCGACCCAGAACAACAGGTTATCACCTCCTTTTGAGGGGAATTGTCGTCGTCGTGGGGTGAGAATTCTTGAATTAAGGAGATTGTTCGTCATTTTGAATGGAATAGCGTGCCGGGGGAGAGGAATGTTCATGATAACAGTTGAAATTGTGATTATCATTATGAGGGGATTAAGATGTTGTGAAACAAGTACTTCAGAAGGTACTGATGAGTTAATCAGTCCAACACGTGATCACGGCCAAAAAAATAAAATTTCCGGTTGGAAAAAAATTGAAGTTTGATCCTCAATTCGATTTCGAATTAAATTCTAAATGTCTAATGAAGTAGAAAAATGTGTTTTAATCTTTGATTAATTGAAACACTTGAATATTTGTCGTTAAAATATTCAATTGTACTTTTGAAAGTTTTATCACATAATTTCATCGAAATCCCAGCGAATTTTGTCGTCGACTGGTGAAAAAACACGTTAAGGAACAAAAACAACAATTTTCACTGGATACATTCCAGGGGACAATTTCTAAAATACATTTCCCTTAACGAGTTAACTTCGTTGTGCTCTCAACTTTTCAAACATGAAAAGTTTGGGAATTCAACTAAGAAAATCCGTGAAATAGGGTCTAAAGGACAATATGACAATCCACCACCTCTGAAGACTGGTTAGCCCTCTCATTCGGGTTTCACATCTCCCAAGAGTACTATCGATGTTTTCCTTTCGCATCATCCAACCTCATCAACAGGTTTCCCGCATTTCAGCCCCCCAAAGGACCCCCTCTCCCCCCCATCCAGTGTCCGCTTTCCCGAGGAAAATATCGCTTCCTCTGTATATCCACTTCTTTTCACTTATCTACTTCCACTTTCGTCGCTGATCCGCCGCTAATTCTCATCATCATCCTTGGGTATTATCACGGTACACCACAACAGCGACAGTTATAATTCCCAGGACGAAAGTGAATCGGTAGTGTCGTATTATAGAAACGACGAAAGAGGACATGAGGTGAGAGGAGCTGAAGGGTTGGAGAGGGTGGCGGTGAAAGGGAGAGGGAGAAGTCAGTGGTGAGGGAGTTTCCCCAAAGGAGTAAACATTAACGAAGAAATACGACGCCTGAAGAGAGGTCTGGCGTATGGTGGCAGTTGAAGAGACAGGCGGTTGGCCAATAAAAAGGCGTGACGTCGGAATTGTTGAGTTTTTATACAACTCCCGTCACGTGTTATTTTTATGATCTTTTTAGGGGTCTTATTTGTGTGTCGCTATTTTTTTACTGACTTTTTTTTTTTATCGAGTTCTGTTGTTTTTATGGTGGCTCCGTAGGTAGTGTCTGGATGCTCTGTCCCATTGATGAGAGCGAGAGCTGAGGGGGGATTTATAACGCTGGACTGGGTCGGTGGAATTATCCCGGGATTATCGCACGGACAGAGGTCGATGATGAGTAAGACGAGAGTCGCGGAAGTATTTAGATGGGGGATAGAGGGAATTGGTGATTGAATACTTGGGGATTAGGGGGTGGGGGAGGGATGAGCCCTTCGAGGGCGAACTCGATGATTTACTAATTTTATGAGTCACTAGTTGAGGTGATGGAGTCATTTGGAATTTTTGTCGTGTGATAATTACAATGGAATTGACCGGAATTTCGCCGTTGATTGTTCAACATTCTATCAATAAATTAAGAGAAAGTGGGGGTCCGGTTAATTGTTATTATAAGCCAGATAAACTCAGGCGAACGTAGTCTTGAATTTCCAATTAGTAGCATAATTTCGTACTGAATATTCATTTTTCTGACTGAAATTCCCCGGAACACTTGTCGAGAATTTTAATCAAGTAATAATTCTACTGGAATTTTAACTATGAAATAAATATGAGTTTATCAATTCTTGAAATAGACCTGTCGAAATGAACAGAACAAAAAATGTCTGATAATGTTTTAATGTTTTAAAACCTTTCGATTATCCGGATGTAGTGGTTATATAAATGAAGTGAGATGATGATCGTTGATTACCGAGGGCAGAAAATCATTTAATACGGATAGTACGTAATGCAATGGCTCAATGAGTGCACGTTCAACTTGTTTTTGTGGCACAAGTGTCTGCACTTTTTTTTTTCGGTAGTTGAAAATTCGGAGCACTCGTGCCCACGCGAGCTAAATTGCGGTTCGTTAGGAAATTCTCGTCAATTAGTCTAGGTGACTTCATCGCTGGTTGATGAGGAAGGTCTGGGGAGGGCTCTTTTGGATGATAATTATTTGATTGAGAGATGGTAAAGCAGAACTACTTGTTGGGTAATGCCGCGGATGATGATGGAGACTCACTAGTTGTGGGTAAGGAAGATTTTAAAGGACAATTGCTCGAGGAGAGCTACTGTAGGACGTTTGCCCGAGGTTGGTAAGGAAGCGTTTCCTTCGGCCCCCAGAATATCATTCACTTGATAAAGAGTACATTTCTCCACAAATCTTGGAAAATATTTAATGATTTGAGGAGGGATTATCAAAAAAAATACCTCCTCAAATTCTCTCATTATCCTACACATTTCACGTTTGAAATAAAAAAGAATTTTACGTAATGATGAATAAACTCTCCAACCCCAGAAATTTCAATTCGTCATCCTAACTTTCCAACTCCACTCGACAGTTGCTCCCATGCACACAAAAGAATACTAAAACCCTCTCGGCGTGTTCCAATTACCCAAAGATTTTCGCAACTTCAAATACTCCAGTTCACACACACAGATGGTAATTCGTGTCAGCACTCAACATCTCGCTGTTGTGAAACAAAAGGAACTGCGTGTACTCACCAAAGAGTATAAATCCAAACATCTTGGAAGCAATAAAACGCCTGGAGGCAGTGGAAACATACTGGAATAGTCAGACACGGATAGGAATGCATGTTTTTGCCTCAATATAAAAGAAACTTGACATAAATTTGGCTCACCATATTTTTATTATTTTCCCCTCAGGATACTCAGCAGCAGCTTTGCTGGCGATACTCTTCTGCATACCGTTTGCTCTGAGGGTGCTCATCCACAAAGAAACGGGGAGATGGAGCAATTGGTCGCAGGCATTTTATCACGCCCATTTGGAGCTCTTCCTCGGGAATGCGTGCCTGGGTAAAATGACAATTAAATTCTGTGATTATAATTTGTGGGGGAACAAATGGCTTAATAATAATTCGTTTGTTCTATGGGAATGAAACCTCCATTAGAATTATTAAATGAAAATTAAATCGTTTTTGGTTGATAAAGTCAAGGAAATATTCATCCATATTTCAACAACAAAAAATGGTATTTTTTCGAGCTATTTGAATCCAAAAAAAAGTTCCGAAAATTCGCCAATCTTTCGCTGTTTATTACATAAAAATGTTGTGAAAATCACTTGATTCCACGATTTATACAATAAAATTAAATTTATTTTATTCTTAAAAACCTCAACCACAAACTTAATTACTAATTTCCATTCAATTACCGCTAAATTCATTAATACTACACCAACAATTATCACTTGAAATAACAATTTCCCCGGCATAATGTAAAGTACCCTCGGGAGATTATATTGCAGTTGTAAAATGATAATAGTCCGGCATTAAAACCCCTCCTCCGAATTAATTAATGACTCGTCATTAAATCGATTATATGCGCTGTGAATTAATCTCTCAGGATCACGACAAAAAATTTCTGTCTCTCCAGGTGTTGGAGTTATGATGTTACTCGCCCTGACAGTGGAACGCTACGTTAGCGTATGTCATCCAGGTCAACACACACGTCCTCTATGTGGACCGCCTCATCTCACAGTATCGCTCATACCGCTGGCAACTTTTCTGGTTTATCTGCCGAGTGTATTTCGGGGCGAAGTAACAACATGTCTAGTGTCGTCTGGCGGACCTCTTATCTATCAGAAGCGAGACAATTTGTCATTTATGCATTCTGTATTTTACCAGGTGAGAGGCAGCAGAATAAGACATCTTGACTTGTTGAGTTTTTGATAAATGGCCGTGAACTCGGCTGAGGATTTTTTTTTGTTCGATGGATAGAGAAGAACAACTAGAGAGTTTGCAATAGTAATAATTAATTGGGCACATTTTATTATGTCGGAACCACTTCTCCTGCTGACATAAAAATATTTCATGTAATGAGATCATTTTATCACGTCGTAACATTAGACCACTAGGTGTTTCTTCTGTGTTCAAATATTTTTAATTTTAGCTGTTGTAATTTTTTAAAATAATTTTCATCACGCTGTGTCGGAAAAGTAACTTTTCCGTCACTCGACGCGAAGCGGAGTACTTTTTCGACACATTGAAATGAAAAATTGTGTTCGTAACTCGTGAAAAAAGTGGTTTCTGACTCGTGGGATTATATCACTCGCCTTCGGCTCGTGATATAAACCTTCCACTCGCCAGAAACCATTTTTTTTCACCTGTCACGAAATATACTATTTCATCACGCTGTGTCGGAAAAGTAACTTTTCGACACATTGAAATGAAAAATTATGTTCGTAACTGGTGAAAAAAGTGGTTTCTGGCGAGTGGGAGGTTTATATCACGAGCCGAAGGCGAGTGGGATATAATCCCACGAGTCAGAAACCACTTTTTTCACCTGTCACGAAATATACTATTTCATCACGCTGTGTCGGAAAAGTAACTTTTCAGTCACTCTCCGCTTCGCATCGGGTGACTAAAAAGTACTTTTTCGACACATTGAGATGAAAAATTATGTTCGTAACTCGTGAAAAAAGTGGTTTTTGACTCGCCTTTGGCTCGTGATATAAGCCTCCCACTCGCCAAAAACCATTTTTTTTCACTTGTTACAAAATATACTATTCCTTTACATTCCAGTGGCCATTATTCAATTAAAGTTGAAACTTTAAATTAAATATTCCGAAAGACAAATAACGCGTCTAATAATAATTAAAAATTATCCTCTGCTGTCACATATGCTCCACCAAATCCCCAGTAAAGTTAATCTCCAATTTCAGGTTTACAAGATAGTCCTGGAGGTAGTATTTAAGGTAGCCCCAACGATATTGCTAGCTGGCTTCAATCTCCGTATAATGATAGTGTACAGAAGATCGTGTGAGAGAAGACGTAGAATGACACTGTCACGTACAGTGAGCAGCGGTGACGAGGATCCACGTACATTTGCTGAAGAGCGTCGTCTAGTTCTTTTGCTGAGTAGTACGAGTATACTCTTTCTCGTTTGCGTCAGTCCAATGGTCATCCTGAACGTGACACTGAGCGAGAGCAATTTGAGCCTGTATCCTTACCAGGTAATGCCCTCCTTTAGCCATTACCCCCAGCTAGTTACACGAGGGGATCATGTTGTACTTAGTGTCACTTGAGGAATATCAATAAATAGAGGAGTTCGTGGACTTGATACCCTCCTAAAGGATTCAACCAGAATCCCCTCAACGACTTCCGTAACCACTAAATTCCAATGAGTCCGAGATTATTTTTCATCTATTATTTTTTTTCGCTTTCGATCTGTCTCCTCAGGTATTTCGTGCCCTAGCCAATCTTCTGGAGATCATAAACTACTCGATAACGTTCTACATATACTGCCTATTTTCGGAGGACTTTCGTAACACCCTCATACGTACGTTACAATGGCCCTGGGGTAAATCCGGTGGTAACAGTAGGCGGATGCCGATGAAGAGATCACCTATACCAAGGCCAACGACCACAACTACACCACCTACAACTGCTGCCGCAACACCTGGTCATGTAGCACGTGCCAGTGTGTGATTAAAAAATCTTTCAAAGAGTTTTAATGGATCAATGAACATTATTTACGCGGTTTTTATCAAGCCTAAACGTATAATGTTAGACGTAAAAGTACCTGTTTTAATTTATACATCTTCATGAGAAATAAAGTGTTCAGAGATGAATTGAATTAATTTTTTTTGGGCATTATTTCTGTATTGGATAGAACAAAAATCGTTACACTGCCAGGCGTCAAGTGATATTAATTCGCCATCAATGTCGTTAATGGAAGAAATTAATTTTAATTTTTTATTCAATAAAAGGAGTAAAATGTGGGAAATTTCAAGGGAATTGGAAAATTAGGAACTAATCCGATTTAATGGCACTCTTTTGAAAATTATTGTCCTTATTTTTTAAAAATGAGAATTACTTTAATCTTCAGATTGAAGGCTGTATTTCTCTTTTCCTCATGAACGTATTTATAAAAAAAAACATAAACGGGATATACTCTCCAGATTACGCTTGTGTGAAGTTTGAAATTAAGTGCGAGGAACGCCCGATGTCAGTACTTAATGAACTTTTAACTACAGATGCGGTAGTAACCCCTCCCTTTACGATACCCCGTAAAATGGAAGCTCCGGGTGTTTATGGTAGGGTCGAGGACTAATGGTATCGCGTATCTTCCGCACAAGATCGTATTAAAAAAATACCCTGTCGTCCGTTCGAGGGTATGGAAATATTCGTCGTAAAAAGTCACTCCATCCCCCTTTAGTGTAGAAAATGGTTTTTATGTTCACCCGAGCAAAATAATCACTTGCTTAAAGCGGATTACCAGTCCCCTGTGATGAACGTTACACAGTATTTATTGTTTTTTTAATTACCATTAATTTATGAACCATTGGCCACTTTTGGTGCGCTACCTTAACGGCACTCATGAGTTACAAATAATTCAATGTGGACAATTGTGGATAATATGTGGATAATTGGACCAGTTGTCAAATTTACTTTTGAATCCGTATAAATTGAACAATTGAGACATACAATTTTTGTTATTCCTGAATAATAAAATTGAATAAAAAATATGAAACGCCTATTTATGCATTTTAAGAATTAATTCGAACGGAGCAAATTAAAACAAAAAAAAAATAAAACCAAAGATTAAAACAAAAAAAGCCAAAAATCATTAGTAATGGTAAAATTCTAAATTAAAAAAAAAACAAAATAAATTCATTGCTTCGATAATCTGATTGCCATTGAATATCCAAAAATGACCAAGTGATGTTGGAAATATAACAAAACATCTGATGAAATTCAGAAAAATTTAATTTATCATTTTGAACCAAAAAACAATGTCGATTGGTTGAAAATTTTGAGCACTTCTCACATTTCTCTCGTTTAAAAATTCCCCACCGTAAGAAGTGTTATTTCATCCGTCGTATATTTTGGACGCGAGACATGTACCTCTGGATGAAATGGGTGGGCGAAGACACTGAGTGAAAACGATGGAAGTGCCAACACTAGAGGTACAGCGGTGAAGCTCGTGTGCTCTCTATACCCCCATCGAATTTAGCATTCCACTTCGCACCCTCACCGGACTGTAAAGCGAGTCAGGCAAGGAAGGGGAAGGGGTGGGGCGGGGGAGTAAAACCGGTAGGAGTTATATATGTTAGGATGCCCGGATAAGCAAGGGAGCACCCGCTGGTTGTGCACGTCTTCTTTGTCTCGGGAGTGAAACTACCCCTGGAGCTTTAATTAATGATTTGACCGAACTAAGTGCTTACAACTGCGATACCGGGCATTTATGCGAAGTTTAGACCACATTTTCCTGTACCAGCCATCAACTGTACCCGCAAATTGTATTTGGATTATAATTAAGGAAATTTTAATTGAAAATTAAACTGCGGTTTTATCAGGTGTCGTGATGGATTAATCTGATTCAGAGAGAATAATATATTTTTTTCTCCTTATCAAGTGGATAACGACTCGTTTATACTCTATTTATTCACAGTATGTTTAATGGAATTGTAATTATTATGGGGAGATGACGAGCAATTATTGTCCGGGTTTTTAATATTTTTAGAATTTAATTGAATATTATTTTTAATTTTGACGTGAATAGTTTTCATTTCAGTTGATTTTATGAAATTTTTGGGATAAATTGACATTCCAGCACTGATGAACTTTAATATTTATTAGTTCGAAAATTTTGAATATCGATTTACGAAATAATAGAAATAATGAAGATCGTGGGGGATGATTCGGGAGATCAGCTGGGGAGAGAGCAGCGGGAGATGAGTGACGAATAAAAGGTAGAGTTGAATGACGTCCACCTTTGGACTCGAAACAGCATGGAGGGTACATACGTGCAAATGCAGAGAGACATAGTGGGAAATAGAGTTGGGTGGGCGTTGGTGGGTCGATACAGAGGATGACTTCGTTGGCATCCGCAGGGAAAAGCCCTCGGGGGTAGTCAGACTCTTACAACTGCATCTTCAGTCCCTCAGTGTCATTTCACTCCTCCACTTTGACAATTACATACCCAATGGTGTGCTCAGGGTGACGCTACTCATGGGGTTAATGAAATGCCCCCTTTCCCATTACTTCGAATTTATCAGGTGCCCATTCTACGAATTTCCTGGCATTGCAGACGTTATGCGACATTCTCCCAGGGAATTTGTGAGGCTTATTTTTTTTATTTTTTTTTTTGGGTCAGTTACTCATTTGTGTTTCTGGTAATTGCTTTTTCAAATTCATTGCTGAGTGGAACAACGCGATGCTGGACTGAATGCACTTCATTCGAGTTTATCACACCCTCTGCACGCTGAATATCGGGGGATTTATTTATTTGTTTATTTTATTTTTTCAGGCCAATTTGTGGGAGCCTCAATAATGGATTTGTATTTTTAAGGCACAATGATCACAGCATTCGTATTTATTCCTCCGTCGATTTGATGGGTTTCATGATAATTTTTATTTATTTATTGATATTCAGGAAATTCTGTAGGAAATGGATTTTTTTGTTGGAGTGGAGTGAACCACTTCACTCTTACCCTCACAGAAAAATCAGATTAATCAAGAATTTATGGTATTGTTAGAGGAATATGTATCGACGTTCATTTGACGGATTTCATCGGCAAAATAAATAAATTAAATTCGTGGATGTTAAATCAATTTTGCAATACATACTTTTGACAAATTTTCTTGTCTTCTCGGAGAAGATTTTTATTTGATTTACTCGATTACGTATTTTTATTTTTCACCCACATTTTATGACGCCCTAATTAACCTCATCGCAAATAACTCTTTTTTTTTATTTTCATCCTCAAATAAACCCCACAAAGTCACTCAAACGACATCAGTCATATGATCCTCGAAATAAATGTCCACGATATTCTCGTTGATGACACACTTTCCAAGATTAATGTTTTAATATTGCCAACTTGAGCATTGAGCACTCACCCAAGTCCGCAGATCCACAAGTTGAAATGAAAATACAACCGCTTAACCCATATTTGGAATTACTCCAATATTATTTCCACTAATTCGAATGAATAAGTGAATACACATCAGAGAAACGGATTACATTTGCGCGATTGAAAAAAAAAAAAAAAAAAACCCAGATAGAAAGGAAAATAGAGCGGAATTAATGGAGGGGCTGCCTTTTTTCTAGTGATGAAGAAATACTTCCTTTGCCGAAAGGTCACGTTGCGATACTTTAACGGATTGTGAAAACTCTCTGCTATTCAATGTTTTTTTTCTCTTCACCCCACCACTCGGTCTTTATTTTTTTTCTCTCTCTCTCCTTTCATTCATTGGAGGGCTTTTTTATCAGTATAATTGGATCCTCAGGGAGGCTGAAATATAAAATAAAGAAGGAAGAAGTGGAGACGATGGTAAAGAGGCGACGAATCCATATTTTCCTTCGATTTTTCATTTCTTCCCCTGGATAAGTTGGATAAACCCCTCGACGATGAGCCCCAGCATGATTGTAACGGCTGTACCATCGCACACTCGTTATCCCCAGGATTTTCTCACGGATGGGCTTTTATAGGAGTTCCATAAGAAATTATCAGAATTACATGGACGACCTGGCGGAGTGACTGAATTTTAAGTAGCTTTTGCCGTCGATGGGGCCAAGGGTGAGAATGGGTTAAGCTCACGGGAGTTGCACTGACAGTGGATACTGAAGTGGTGAGGCGTGTAAGGGTGGTAGGGCCCTTTGGCTGGCACCCTAACAGAGCCATTTCCGGTCACGTTCTCGTACGCTTGCACCGGACCGCTCTCGAGTGGAGACCACACAAATTTACGGCGATTTCGTGTTGGCCACTTCTTCTGCGATGAGCCGAGTAAGTCTCATTTTTTATTCTTTCCCGTTTTATCCTCAGAATTTCAATCTGAATGGTATTACACAGTTGAAATTTCTCTGGCAATTGAGGAACAGCTGCGTGTGAGTTTTCAATTTGTAGATTTCAATTCAGTTTTGGCTCTGATTTTTTCTGTTCTTTTTTTTTCGAAAGATTGTCGTGACCTAAGAAAATTGCTGTTATTTGAATTTTCAATGTTGAGTTTGTTTCGAATTTTGTTGCGATATTGTCCGTTTTTTTTTTCAATCAATTGTAAAAATATTTAAGAGAAAGGTGACTCCAATTTTTCAATAGGATGAAATAAATAGAAATATTTAAATAAAAAATCTAATGAATGGATTTTTGAAGTTTCAATCATCCTCTCACATCCACAGACTTCCTTCCCCTCAAATCGTCCATCTTATTGTCCATTCCATGCAACCACACGATTCAACTTCCAGCTTGTTGGCTCCAACCATTCTGCATCTCTAATTGCCGTGCAAATCGCTTTGCCCCACCCCCGGAACAGCTGTCGTCTCTCCACTCCGATAAAAATGACCTTGGCCCATATATCACTCTTCCCCGCAATGAAAGCCAAAAAAAAGCATTCAAAAAGAAAATACTAAAGGTGCAACATCAAATGGGACATAGTGGCGCCATTCTCGCATCTCTCATTCGTGTTTATCGCCCCGATAAAGACGGAAAAATAAAACAGCCTCCGCACACTCTCTTCGTTTTTTCCCCTCTCCCCATTCCTTTTATTCACCCTTAACGAATTATCTATACATCTGTATAATAAAAATATGCGCCTCTGGTGAATTTTATCTTGCTCCACATATGGAATTCAGAGAGATAAAGGTAAACCAACTGACTGCATAATAATAATGTATTGTTACAAATTTCCGGTACAATTTTTATAAACTTTCAAGAAATTTTTAAAATCACTGGAATAACCAATGAACAATTGAATATCCTCTACAAATTATAAATTTTCAGTTATATGAAAATTTACGAATGTATTCACTTGAATTGTTTGACTTTTTAAAAAATCATTATGGAATAATGGAACAGAAAATTACAGATTTCATTGATTTTTCAATTAATTTTTCTAACGGAGTAAAAGTGTGAAAGAAACTCCCAAGAAATTTTTAGTGCCCTCAACATTTAGCGATCTATTGAACTTTCAAAAAAATCGCGACTCACTGAATGTGAATTCAAATTATTTATTTATTTATTCATTTTTTATGAGTTATGATAGTCGTTTTATTCCATCCAAGCAGATAGAGTTTAATAGAAAACATTGAGCAATAGATACGCCATTTTCCCCTCGTTTTCAATTTATTCATCTCGATACTCTGACCTCTTGAAACATCAAACATCGGGTAAAATGAATTTACGTGGTTGTACAAAGCATTGATACGAAAAAAAAGGTCACGTGTATGCTCCCACTGTTCCTACAGCATATTTATTCATAGGTTTCCGATTTTTGCGCATGGACGAGGGTATGAATCTCAACGACGAAAAAATAAAATACGAGTATCCTACGTCCTCAGAATTGAGAGAACGTATCGGGGAATTTTTAAGTCCGACTATTAGAATTGAATTTTAATGTAAAGTTTTAAAAGATCATTAGTACAAATTGTTCCGCAATTTGTTTCCAAAACTTTGGAAGAAAAAAATCGAAAATCGAAGATAAAGAATTTCCAGTTCGGTAATATATTTTCCGAATTGTTGGTTTATTATTCCCCATGCTGTGCACAAAATTATTAATGAATTAACGATATGTTCCTGTAGAAAAAAATTGCTGTGAAAATGTTGACTCATTTTTACTATTTAATTCACTTCGTGCCTTCCGTGACTGAAATTTTCGTAGAACCTCCCCATAAATAGTGTTTCCTCTACTTTCTCTTCAATTAACTCACGTTTATCGGTATAAAACGAGATGAGAGAGAGGATAAAGCGAGCTGGTCATATTCCGGAAAACCCAATTCCATCATAATCAGCGGAGATCGATGATAGAGAGAAGAGATGAAATGGGTCAGAAAAATGAGGTATTTCAGTGCGTAATTGCAGAGAACCCACCCCAGGGGAGTAGAGCAGAAAAAAAAGAGGAACAGTTGTTGTCCCATTGCGGCCGTAACAATGAGCATAGTTCGTTCGTAAAACGAGGTATGAATAGATCTCTAAAAAAAGAAATGTATAAACCCGGAAGTATACACGGGAGGCACAAAAAAAATTATATCAGTGGGATATTAGGTATACCGCAAACGACGTAGCACCAGTTGAACCATCAGGAAATTATCCTCAAATATTCAACTAGCATATCTCCTAAACGGTTGGCAAATAAGAAAAATTGCGATTGAAGTAGTATATTTCGTAACAAGTGAAAAAAAATTTTTTTTGGCGAGTGAGAGGTTTATATCACGAGCCGAAGGCGAGGGATATAATCCCACTAGTCAAAAACCACTTTTTTCACGTGTTACGTTCACGTGTTCTCCGCTTCGCATCGAGTGACTGAAAAGTTACTTTTTCGACACAGCGTGATGAAATAGTATATTTCGTAACAAGTGAAAAAAAGCGTTTTTTGGCGAGTGAGAGGTTTATATCACGAGCCGAAGGCGAGGGATATAATCCCACGAGTCAAAAGCCACTTTTTTCACGAGTTACGAACATAATTTTTCATCTCAATGTGTCACTTCTCAGTCACTCGACGCAAAGCGGATGAAAATTAATATTTCATTGAAAAACCAAGTGAATTAACTCCATTCTCATCAGCCCGATAATATTCATTAAAAATTGGAATTAATAACTATATAAAGGCTTCTACAATTCTCATTTATAGACTTTAATTTTCCGTTTAATAAAGAATAGAAATAATGGAATGATCGTCGCCCGAAAGATTGAGACATTAATAAAATTGAAGCCTCCGGGCACGTTGAGCAGTAATTGTGTCCGAACCCGGTAGACTCCGATGAGACTGCCCCGAGTGAAATCCAATGACACGAGTGTCTCGGTTCAGTAAAGTTTACTCGGCTACGGAGAGAAAACCCAAGGAGGGATAACGATTTATCGAGTTATGAGTCTAACGGTGGCCAACTGTATTACAGCGACCCAAGAGTGAGGAGGGGCCTGTCGGCGGGTTAGAACTGTTTCGTGTTCAGAGATTTACTGAAAGTTTCATGGAAAAAATTGCAAGCACGCACAAAAAAAGATATTGTCATTGGCAGATCGAATTCATGATTTGATGGTTTCAATTTTATTTATTGAATCAATGAGATAACTGAATTTATTCGCCATCATCTGACGTTCAGACATCAGAGATAACCATCAGTACTACAGATAAGTGGTTAATTATGTCTTTCATTCGGGATAAAGGGCTCTACCCCTGAAAGCTCCGTTGAAGAAGTTACGAGGGAGATTAAATGAGACGAGGGAGAAAATGGGGATTACTACGTAATTAATTTCTACATGATTCTCAATAATTAAACTAATTGATTTGATGGAGGATTAACAGAGGCCAGTGGAATTTTTCATTATGAGAACACACGCTCTTTGTAATTTCTAATTAACTATCCCCCTATGGTGCTCACGATAAATAATTTTCCGAGACAGCCGCATTGAATGAATAAAAACTCCATTTAAAATTCTTTCTCTCATATTGTTCGTATAAAATATTTATCGCAATATTGCCAATGAAAAAAAAAAAAAATGATGGAAAACTCGATAGCACTTCAATCCGATTTTCGAACGAATATTTGTCTTTCTTTATTTTTCGACATGTACGCTTACTCTTCAAACCCGTGCAAAATAATCCGCCCTGGAAGCTCAAAAAAAATTGTTGATAGCCAGAATTGATATTGATGTTCTCACCGCTATTTTTCCTTTAATAAAATTCAATTTCATAATAAACGAATAGACACATAAAAGCACTCCCAACCATAATCTATTTTCCCATCGACGCAATACTGGAAAAAGAAAAAACGTAATAAAAAAAACACTGGTTGCATGAACCCCTTGGGAAAGTGTGTGCATTAACGCAGGTGTAGGCACCCAGTCTATACATCGAGGGCAACTGTTTCGATCCATGACGATGAGTCTTGTCTCTTTAAAACCGTGAAAAAAAAAAAAACAACCTCTCGTCAACCTGGAAATCCGCCCACCTCGTGACATTTACCAACACACGTTCGCAAGACTCATTGAATGGCTTTTAAGTATTTCGGCACAAATTGTACGTTAGGATTTCGTCAACGGGGACCATTCATAGCCCACCCCGCCTATCCGAGAACGGATCTGTGCTTCAAGCTCCTCCACACACCACTCACTCTCGGCGATAAGGAAACCTCGTACAGGCAACAAACACGCGTCCAACCCTCTCTCTCTCCCAATATTCAATGGGCTGAGAGGTGGGTGACGAGGGGAAAGTGGGTTACGGATTTTCGGGTGACTTTTCCTCGCAATAGTCGGGCTAAATCGGGACGAGTTAACTATGATCGAAGGTCAGGTGACCTTCAGCAGTCTCACGTGCGTGTGCCTGGAGAAATGTGCTCAATAAATTTCCACTTTATTTTGAGAATTTACTCGTCAAATGTGGGTTGTATACAATTTTATCTGACAATTTTGTGGCCATCAGGCAACAGATGGACCATTTCTGTCATTTTATTCGCCAATTCAAACTTTGCTCCTGCCAATTCGAACTTTATTCCTATCATTGATTTTTGTTCAAATAATTTATAATAAATTTTTTTTTGAGACAGCAGTTGAATTATTTTCACTATTTAATCGTCAAATCATCGAAAATTTTAATATAAATGAGCCTGACTATAGAATGACGTCGATTTTTCGACGTTTTCCACTCGTAGAAATTTTTTATTTCGCTTCTCATCCAATTTAATTAACAAATTAGCATATCTTCACCCGCCTTTCTCCAAAAATTCATAGTTCTCCGATATTTACGCGAAGAAATTCACTGGTCACCTCGAAAAAGTGTAAACCCATTACCTCCCCGTCTCCATTATTTCTCCGCCTAACAGATTGCCACAATACCAATGATCGCACGCTAATGGCTCATTAGCTCGAGGTGCCAAATTGACTAGACGTCCGATCCCCCCCCCCCTCCCCCCCTCCCCCCTCGATTATCACGCAAAGCCGAACAATACATTACAATCCTTTAATTTAAATTGCCTTCTTGGTATCCCACACGGACTTTCCCCAGTTGGGGTTTGATACGGGAAATTGTAAAAGCGCCTGCGCCTTCAGCGTACTCTCCTAGCAAGTGCCACCCGTATAACACCACGTATATACGCGAGCCAGTCTGACGCCGGGGCCCGTAACGCTATGACGACGTCAGCCCCGTTGACTTCTACCACAGTTATCTCATTGTCCTGGGGATAGAATCGTGCCAAGTCAACTGTACTCCCCCTCAACACTCCATTTCAATCTCTCTCTCGCTCTCTGTCTCTCTCTCCATCATATTATGAATGAAAAGTTGACTCTCATGGTGTAACACAAGTTTTAAATTCACCCACGATATTAAAACTCCCCAAATTCCATTAAAAACTTCAATTCCGCGCATGACATAATTCTCTTCTTTTTTTTTTTTTTTTTTTTTTTGTCACTCGTCTCCAGTGAAGTGATGTGAAGTTTTTAATGAATCGAGTGAGGCTATTAATTTGTGAGTGGTTGAAAAGTTCTCCATCAATTAATACTCCCTCGGGGTGGGTGGGAGAGTTCCACAAATTTTCATTAAAGTCAGGATAATTTATGGAATTTCACTAACGAGTTACATGCCCATCATCTCATCTCTTGGCCCTCTGGAGCATCCGTCCTGATGTGCACGGGGCCAAGGGCGAGAAATTTGGTGCACGCGGTGTAACATCACACGGCGACCAATCGCTTTTGCGCCAATTCACTCCCTCTCTCCCCTCTTCACCCTCTCACTCTCTCTCTGTCCCTTTTGCTAGTTTCGTCCCTCTCTCGTTTCTATTCCAGCTGGTAAGGATTTATCTCGTTCATCCACTGCGCGTGCTGCCGTACTTCCACCTCCTGCCTCACTCCCTATGGTATCTATCTTTATTGTTCCGTACCGTGGGACACAGAAAATACGGATTTTCAATTGATAAAAGTCGAAAAGAGGATATAGGTAGTTTTTTTCGTTTGGAAGTACTCAGATAAATGGAAATTACGGTCGCTAAAAGAGATTTCCGGGTAGTACTGATGGTTGTCTTGACATGTCATAGGTTCTACTACTGTTAAATATTTTTGGATAGAATTTATCGTATGCCTGTTAGTATTATTTTTTAAGGGACAGTTTCATTCGAATTTTAAGGAATTTTGTCGTTGAATATTTATTGGTCCGTACCGTGGGACACAGAAAATATGGGGTTTCAATTAATAAATTTAAAAAGAGGATATTTGTATTTTTTTAAAATAAAAATAAAATTTTCGGGCGATACCGATGGTTGTCTTAACATATCATGAGTTATACTACTGGTTAACGAATTCGTCTGGCATTTAGCCTACACTTGTTGCAAATTTTTTTCCGATAACCGTTTCATTAAAATTCTAATCAATTTTGCCATCGAAACTTCCCAGTTAGCGAGAAAAATTAGTGAAATAAAATCTCTAGAGACTGGAAAACATGAAAAAATTTGACGTTTTAAGATAATAATTTTCAACCGTCCGTTGTATGGCAAAAAATTACTCGTCGTTATCTCGAAAATGACTACATAAAACACAGACTGCTCCCTTTGTTTTAATTCACTATAAAGTTTCTCGTACTCTCAAAGACACAACTGAAGCTTCCTCGCTGAATAGAATTATTCGCAAATAAAAAAGCAAAATCCCCGTTCGCTGAAATCTTGTTCTTCACTATGAAATTGAATCATTATATTTTCAATTGTTCCCAACACGGATTCACCAGGTGTATCGAGTATAAACGAGTTGATTTCTTAGTTTGAGGAGGTAATTTATGAGCCCGTGGCAGGATATCCTCATCGAACTTTTTTTTGGACTTCAAATTTGGCTACAAATATTTTCTCAGAACTCCCCACTATGTATATTAATAATTTATTGACGACCAAATTTGCGACAACGGATGAGCTAGAGCCCTTTCAGATGAATACAAAAAACATTAAGTCCATCTTGAGCTAGAGACTTATGTAATACATTAACATGCTGATGTTTCTAATTTCACTATGTGTACAGAGCGGAAACGAGTGAACTCGACAGCTTGAGAGGGAGGGGGGGGGGGGGGAAGCCATTTATGGCTCCAAAGCAGACGAGAATATCGCACACACTGAGAAAAAAAAATTATTCTACCAAGTAAATTTAGTAACGGGAAGAAAATTTTTTTACTTGCAGGAAATAAATCGACTTATTTTTTTCTAAAGTCTAGAAAACAATAACTTCTGAAAAATAACTATTTATTCTCTCGTATCCCACGTTACTTCAGTTTAG
>JAPYZN010000957.1:1192-32678 GCA_030522865.1 Psyttalia lounsburyi
GGCTTTGTTCGTCTCCCTTAGTAATATAAGTGCACTACGCAGTAGACAAGAATACTCTCCTACGGCTTTTCCAACTATCATAAATCGAAATATCATTTATCGGAGTTTTCAACCTCCGCATATTCATAATTACTCCGAATAAAAAAAATGGTCAAATGTCAGTGGCTCGATGCCACTGTCAACGCTCAACTTCCGCCCAAAAAATCTCAATTCCCACCCGACTATTAAAAATGTAATAAAAATTCCTCGTTAAAAGATTGAAAGGGAAATTTCCATCTGCTCTGCGAGCAAGATGCAGTTCAATGCAATTATAAATTCATCAAGAAGATAAATCAAAAATTCTTTGAACCTCGACAATCAGATTTAGGAACGTACCTTGGCACTGTGAGATTGGAATTAGATAGAAGCTTTTTTAATTAACCCAGACAATGAGATGAGTGTACGCAATGAAGATAATTGAACAGTGGATATTTCTAGCGGCAATTGCAAATCTCTCAGAAGTAAAATTAACTGAGGAGGATTAACTAGACTGTGAGAAGCTCCGTCTGAAAACTTTGAGCAATGATGAATTTTTCGAAATTTCAATGAATTTATGCTGTCCTTGATGAATCACTTTGAATATTCAATGAAAGTTTAATTATTAGTTGACCCCAATATGAGGAATATATTTCAGTCTATCAGTTGAAAGAAAATGAAAAAAAAGAAAAAAACAATTTGCGATTTGAAATCGATCTTTCAAGTGGATGAACTTTAATTCTGCAGATATAGATTAATTATTGACATAATTCTGAAAAAACCATTGAAAATCAAATAAAATTGGGTTCGGTTAAAACAAAATCCAAAAAGATAAATTATGATTGTTAATTTATTTTTATATCGTCCACAGAGAATGAATAAAAACCGTGAAAAAATTCGAGAAAAATGATGTTGGCATGACAGTTAGAGTCATAGAGTCGGCCGGTATGAATATTAAAACGAATAGCGGAGATTACATTCGATGTTTGCAGACAGTACATAAAGTCAAGAGTTCGGGGATGAGCCGAGTCGGTAGGCCTCATGAAGCAGAGATACAAAAAATACGATACATTATTCCAGGCATGCCGGAAGACACTGGAAGTTATATGATTAAGAAAAGTTTCGCTTTGCTCTCATCTTACCAGCATGTTTAATGATCCAATTGGTTACGTTGGCATGTGATCGTGCACCCGCAGCCTTCGATATTACGGCATCATTATGCCATTCTTCAAGGTTATCTCCCATACGATTGATCGCACGTTACTGAGTACGACATTCAAAGTGTTTTCCACGTTTTCCCGGTTTCCCCACAATGTTTTGCCCTCTTCGGCTCTTGCCTCCCTATTTCCCATACTCAACTGTCTCGTGTATCTTTCCGTGTGGCTGTGTGTATCCTTTGGGTGCACTTGACCCAACAAACAAGCGATGCATCGATTCTATCTATTGAGAGTTTCATGCGTGAGTGTCTCCGTGTATCGGTAATGGAACAAATGAACGTCATTGTTTATGTTATTTATAGTATTCTCGAGAGGAGCAGCTTTGTTTGCCCTGTTACTTCGTTTTGATGTTATGATTGCAAAAAAAATCTAATTTGCTGCCTCCGACGGAAGTTATTCTTAATTTAAAAAACAAAGCACTCAAATTATTATAAATACATTAACCATTACATGAAATTGATGATTTCTTTAACATTGCGTGTTAGATTCCAGGATTTAAACGAGTTCAGCTGGCAAATGAAATTTTATTTCGCTCCTGAAAATTGGTTATAAAATATCTATGACACTTCCCTTTTTTTAAACGATATAAAGTGGATTCCATTACATATTATATTTGTGATATTATCGAGTGTAGCTTCTTTATTTCCTCCATTATGTAATTATGTCTCGCCCAATGAAACATCAGCATCAATGTGGATTGAATTGAAATGCCTTTCATTGAAGCTGATGAAATAACTGTATTAATGAATTATTTTCATTTCTATGGAGAATGAAAGGCTTCATTTGAGATTATCCATTGTTCTGTGAATTTCATGAGAACAAATTAGTCTAGCTGCCTTTGGGAAATTTCCGGTGGTATTCGCGGTAATCGATATTCAATCTTAGCCTCTGGACCAACTAAAATTTTACGGATTCAATTATGAAGCCATCGGCGTTTATTACCAATTTACTTTAAAAGCCGTTGGGTTTTTCGATCGTCCCCCAGTTAGTGAGCTGATAGCATGCAATTATTGAGCATTTTGTTGTCGGTAATTGGCACTATGAAGTACAAAGTTTGGAATTGAATGAAAATCGCGGTTAAAGGGATAAAAGGGCTGCCAGCAATTTAATAATTGAAATCGAAATTTAGTTCGTGGATTGGGGAATGATAAAATTATTGTGCGCTGTCACGAATAAAAAAATTGGACTAAAAATGTTGACGGATTCGCACATGAATTCAATACAATATGTTCTACAAACACAACTACAATTTAATTTTTTAATCAAATTTGGTCTATGAGATAGTCTGTCTGAAAACTTCTGCGCTCAAATCTGCCAACGATTTTAATTCAATTCTTTCCATAGGAAAAAAAATGTAAAATTCAAGTCACGGAGACATGTGAAGTATTTCTCAATGAAGACGTTGGAACGAAACATAAAATTCCACTGATTCGTGTTAGTAAAGGCGGGACAAAACCAGTAGACCTTTTGAAAAAAATCCGGTCGAGTTTTCTATCGCATTCTGTATATTTGAAGAAATCTTGAGATCTTTTCATGCGCGGTGAGGCGAGACAAATGGATTACTATCATCAGATGTCGTCGGACTGTCACAGAATAGCGGAAGCTGAGGAGTGAGGTTGAATTGTCCCAATGGGGAATTACACTGATATTTCCCCATACGTGGGAATGAAGACGAAATGAAAATTTTCTTATTATAGATGTAGCTCGCAAGGAGTTCTACTCTGGGGAGCGAGGTATTGTTCTGTTGTAAATAGTTATCACTGTCTTCATTTCGTCTTCTATTGGCCCGAGGTAAATATATGTAATAAAGGAGAGAGAAACCCAATTTACTCTAAATGTGCAGTCACCAGCAAATATGTCGGGCATTTCTCCTCAGGGTTTTGGGGTGAGGTAAGAATTGTTCATTGTAAATGTCACGATTGAAGGAATTCGGTTGAAAGTGGAATAATCCTTGAGCATCCCTGAACTCTTTATTCAATAATGCGAATGGAAATGTGTGAGGAGACTTTTTGCTCTTGTATTTATGAAATTGCGTAAGAAATATTATGAGAGGATATCGAGGTGGTAATGGGGTGAACGAAAGTGCCCGCGGACTATATTTTTACAGTTTAGCAAACGCTTGAGGAACGGCGGATGGAAGAGTCTGAAGGTTCATCTCCTTTTTCATATCATTAAGTTTACTAATAACTTGTGCGAATCGTGAAGAGATTTATCGAGAAATGTTCGTGAGGAATTTTATCTCTTGAGTAAAATTGATTTTTCATTTTTAATTACTGAGGAGTATTTTAAGTGCAAATTCCAAGTTTATTTCGACAATTAAGAAAAATTAGATATCATTTGAATAGAAAATATTAATTTTCAATCGACAAGAAATATTGAAGTGATTCAATTGAACTGACTCTGGAATTGCTTGATAACCCAGAACATATTCTCCTTAATTTCTCGTATTTTCACTTTTTGCCACTAAATAATTCTATTCACAGTAATTAAAAAACATATGTCCGTCAATTTACTTCATGCCTACTAGTTTTCATCAAATCATTGATGCTAAAAAAATATAAAAGGGCTTTCGGTATTTCTCAGTGATAAAGTCTTAGTTTCGTCATCCTCAATGCTTCGTGGATTGTATTGGTTATTCTGTCCAATATACCTCATGATTTATGAGATATTTATGCACATTGCTATAATCATTTGTATTACCTCGCCCATATGAATTCTATCATCTTCCAATGATTTTTCACATAAGGAACTATCAGCGCGAAGATAAATTAATGCATGACGTTATTTATTCTCAAATGTCAACTTTCTGACTTATCCATTATTCCAACATATTCTGTCGTCTCTCCGACTTGACATTATACATGGTTTATGTCTTGAGACGAGTTCTTCAACGTCCTCATTTCCGGATAATCCACGAGTTGTTTGCGTTCTCCACAACTTCGCTCCCTATCCAGGGTAATGATTGCACAAAATTTCTCGACAGTTTTCCTTAAGAAGAGATGGGATTTTAGTTGATGTCACTTAAAACTTACTGCACGATACAGTAGATTTATGAGTTAATGAACTTTGCGGGGTAAACGTGATCAAGTTGATATTAATCTGGAGGCGGGACGGGAGGTTATTGATTTTAGAGAACGAATGATTGAATTTCAATGAAAATAGAGTGGATGCGCATTTGATAATAATTCGTACTATCTAAATATCAGTTTAAATATCACATTCTATTATTTTTTATTATTTTACTAAAATTTATTCTTTATTTTCACTGCAAGAAATATTTTCAACTGAGAGTTAGTTGCTTTCGGAACATTCGTAGAATAAAAATGGTATTTTTTGGCGAATTAAAACTGTTAAAATAAATTTATTATGAACTATTCATTTTACTTATACAATTATCTCGATTAATTTTAAGCATTTTATAAATTAATGCATAATGCAATAGGTATACCAGCTGATGGATTTCGTGGAGTAAAAGTGCTCAAGTTGATACACTGAGAAAAAGAAAATTTTACCAGACAAATATTCGTTTGACAAGAATTTAAATCAACGTTCACTGTAGGAATTTCAGACACTTAGTTTTTCAAAACAAATATGTTTGACATTATTTTTTTTCTCAGACTATTAATTCGCTAAGTGAGCGGAAATTTATCGATTGTAAAATACGACAGATTGAATTTCAATGAAAATGGAGTGAAGGCGCATTTGATGATGACTCGCACTACCTAGATGCAATTTAATCAATTGAATAACCTGGCAATGCAGGTAAAAAGGTGTTAAATTATGCAAATTATCAACATTTAGACCCAACGCGGGACGAATTGACTCGCATCTAAATTGCAATTTGTTCATGTTTTCGCACGAACGAAAATCAATTTCGCGAAAGGATTAGAGTGGCTTTACCCATTTCCCTCGAGTTTTTATGTAATAAGTGTCACCGCTGATTGAAATAAAAAAGCGAGGTGGAGATGGCTTATTCTTTCCATTCCCTTTTATTCAAAGAATAGAACCAGGTATAAATTGTATTAAAAGAATTCTTTACATTTTTTCATGCAGAGAATATGAACATTTGTGCAGTTCTCTGGAAGTTTTCCTGTAGTCGAATTAATTCATTTTCATTATGTTTGGGTTTATTTGGTTCCGTGAGCAGCATATTTGCACTGAAGTCAAGGGCTTTGAAATGAAAAATGCGGACATTATTTTCACCCAGTAATATGAAGACAAATTTTTTCATTTATCATAAACGAACACTGAGCAATTCGTTTTGTCTACGCGCATAAAAATTAAATCAAAAGAAAAAATCCATGAAAATTAATTAATTATTCTCTGATTTGAAATAAAATTATGAACACGGATAACGATAACTTTTGTCACTGCCAAGCTAATAAAACTGGTTTGATTGAAAATTATAAATTTGTTTGTTGTACGACATATCTGTAAACAAAAAATAACAGCGATGGATAGCGCATTTATTTTACAATCAATGCCAGTCAACACACGAACTCATTTTGAATATGACCGAGGGAAATATGCTAGCGGAGCATGATAATAAATTCTACTGGGATTCTAGAGACAGTAAATTAAAAAAATCTAAATTTCCGAAACTGACAGCCTGAATAAAAATATTTTTCTATTTTTCGGATGTTTATGCAGATAGAGTGAAAATTTAAATTCGTGAAAGTGAAGTGAAAAAATAATTTCCTTATTTTTAATAATAAAATGAAAATTGAAAAAAAATACATTGGAGTTGGCTGTTAACTATCAATAAACGGGGTATATCTATAAATTGTGGGGGAAGAAAATGAATTACTCAGATCCTTTCCTCTCTCACAAACGAAGTCTATCGTACACAGCATAACAAATAACGGCTTTTACGGATCATCAGCAGAATAAAATTCCTCCTCTACGTTTGAAAAATTCAGTAGGTCTTGTATTCATTAGGAATATTCTCCTTCGTCTGAAAATTTTTCTGAATAGAGCCCCTGGAGGCCGATTCAGCGCAGCGTTTGTGGATGTTGGGGAACTTAGTGATGAGCGAGGGCAACAGGTTGCTCATTTACGTACGATTCACTCACGAGATAGTAAAATTATCAAATGATGAGCACAAAAAACTCTAATTTTACTGGAAATCTGTAGAAAAAATATTATCTGTAATTTTTTTTCTGTCAGAGGAAAAGAAGGCAAATTTTTTATTCCACTCTTTTACTTTTTAGCTTATATATTAGTATACGATGTTCAAATAAACGAATATACATACAACAATTATAAGAGATCGATGACAATGGAGGAAATAGCGAATATTCACTACTGGAGGACATGGCAATTTGATTGATTCAGCTGATATGAGAAAACCTATTTGTGGTTGAAAACAAAAGGAAAAACACTCCGGATATTGTATACTGAGGCTGTAGACAAAAAAATCCATCATATTTTCCATGAGATTGAATGCGTTAGTCTACCCATTTATGGTATCCCCCGCCCGCATCAATCAATACAATTTTTTGTAAATTTCTCCAGATTTTTTATGCGCTATAATTGATTTCAACTAAATTTGGGAAAATTAAGCCCGACTGAAATTTAAATGTCCTTTTCACTCAGTTCAATATCAGTCGTTTGTACCAATATACGTGCGCGGCTTTCGGAATTCAGAGTTGATTTGAAAATAATCACATTTAATATTCCTAATTTGGTTACGTAAAATATTCGCAAATTCTGAATTGAATTATCAATAAATTTGATAGTATTTGATATTGTCCAAATTCCGCGTTTTAATCCTCAATTCGATAATATATTTTTTGATCATGTCTGTAAACTCAAATTTCGAAAGGTATCAGGGTTTGGCGACTTCCAACTGCAATTACCGTTGCAAATTGAAAATAGAATTTCCTACCACTCGCCGGATTCACTAGAACCCGACAGATTATTGAGCACACCGCAACCCTAATGCCCACGACGACGATGTGATTCCCGTCGCATTGATGGGTAGATAGATGGACGCGGAGAATCATTCATCCAGACGGCCTCATACACTCTCATCCCCTCAGGTGTTAAATGTCATTTCGAATCTAGACGGGGCTCCCTTCCCTCTCACCTCTTCTTTCATCTCAGCACGAAGAGATCTGCGAGAGGATATTTAGTTATTGATCTGTACAGTGGTAAAACAACGGAGCGAATTTCAAATGAAAATTCTTGGAATATCCAATGACAACCAATTAATTAGTAAGACGAACATTCTTCAATTAACTTGAGGGTGCCATAACAACATGAATATTTTATGCCAAATTAAGCCAGTAATTTTCAATCGATTAATTTTATCGGAGACACAGTAAGTCCTTTCTCTCGTCGTCGCCTTCAATGATATTAACCGGGAGTCATAGGAGACATCGAAAGACGTGGCCAAAACTTTTCCATTTAGGTTGGCTCGCGACTTGGATTCGTTGTAGAAGAAAATACTAGACCAAAAAAGAACATTAACTAGCATAGCTTGCTCGACTTTTCAAGTGTTTTTTACATAAAATTTTCTGTGTAATGTAAGGGATAAATAAAAAATGGCAAAAGAAATGTATTGATGAATGAGGGATAAAAATACGGAAAAATATACGATAAGAGGTATAATCGGTTTATTAGTATAAAAAAAAGTATATTGGAGAGAAATGAATGTTTGAATTTTTACACAAAATCTTTGCCGAGCTTTGAACCAATGGGTGCCCATAATTCTCTATTTCTATTTCATCGTTGATCTCTGAGTGGGTGGCTAGTAGTTCGAACTACCCATGTCCGCCTTTCCCAAGCTTCCTTTCCAGCTCGTCATTTCAAACTGTCATCAGTGCGTCCTTTGAAGTTTCCAACATCGGGTTGGGTTATCACTTGTTATATTTTTTTATTCTTTCTGCAGACAATTCTTTCGGCCACCGATTCTCTTTCATTGGGTGAGAGTCAGCTCTTCTTCGGGTTTGAATCTCGGTGTTTCTCTTGATTGTCTCCAATCTTCAAATAAATTATTAGTCTTTTTTCTCTGTCCTATTGTAGATGCTTCTCTTTTCCAGTTCCAAACTCCCATTAATTTTTCTATAGTTTTTTAAAATTTTAATTAAAATTATTACCGACAATGGCCTCATTAGTGCCAAGAAGAGCATTTGCGAGTCAAATGCATATATTTTTGTAACAACCGGTAAATTTAACCTGCTGAGTAGTCAGTTTACAGTGTTTTTGAACATTGAGCAGTTTCAGAGGGCTTGAAATAAATGACTAAAGAACTTGATATTAATTAATTCAAAAAATTGGGGTTTGCGTCAGTTTCTGCCACTTGTAAAAGGCTATGTTCTAGTCAAGCCACCCTTCGGAGCCAGTTAATGCCACGTGTGAAAAGCAAATTGAACAGGATATCACCGAATAATAACAGTCAGAAATATATTGAATCATCATTAGAATTAGAAATAAACAGAAAATTTTTGCCTACATTTTGCCATTATACTAGGAAAGCACTGTTGAAAATTGTCCTACGTTAGATTGCTGTCAAACACGTGTGCCAGAAACCGGAGCATGACGAATAGGGGGCTGTGCTAGTAAGTGCCGCCCTGCCGGTATCCCGCAGACGTTTTCCCATTTATTTAAAAATATTTCTGAGTATCTGATTATGATTATTTTTACTCTGAATCGCAGTATATAAAGTACTGCTGTTGGCACTTAGACTATTTGCTTATACTTCTTCATAAATTCATCAGTGATATTCATTAAAAACGGCACAAGGTGGCAGATACGGGGACAGTGACACTAACGGGGCCCTTGCCGATGAATTAAATTAAAAATTTCAATTTCATTAATGCACGAAGAATACATATTTTGTGCTTCTTCCGAAGGCGAGGATAATTTCCATATGGTGAGAGAGTACATCCTGAAACCAAGTCTTGTTGAATAAATTTATTCAATAATTTTCAAATTTCAGATTCAAGATATTTTAATGTGAAAACCAGTTGACGTGGTTTTTTTGGCGATTCTTTTTTTGTTGAAACAATGAAGTGTAGTTATAAAATCAATTTTCCATTTTTTCAGAATTAATAAACAAACATGACTGTTATTTGAGTTTTAGGAATACAAATAACTAAATACTATTCTGTCCAGCGGATATGTCAACTGGTGATATTTATTAAAAATTTATTTAAATCAATACCCAACTTAGAAAATTTGGGTAGTACAAACAGAAATTTTCGAAATGAACAAAAATTGGAAACGAACAAATTGAGTTGGAAGCGACAGACATTTTATTTGATTAGATTTTATTTCTACGCACGGAGTACTGTAAACACGAACAAATGGTGAAATTATCGTAACATGAATTTATTTGCCACAGTTGATAGCCTTGGCGAGTGGTCGTACATCACGCGTGTTTACCTTTCTTCCTTTCGAGAAGAAGGCTTGATTGTTTCTAACTATAACAACTAACTATTACCTCCACTAAATCGTTTAAATCGTGTCAATTGTGCCTCCACGAACGGCCCACGTGACGAGAATTGTAATGGGTACTAGTGACGCGTGAATCATTTTGATGCTGAAGTAATTGACTACGTGTCCCCCACGGTCTTCCCCACATTTTCGCCTTATTATTATAGATAATTTACGGAGAATTAATTGTTTTCGATCTGTCAATGATGGCGAGAGATGGTCTATTGATTTTTGTATGAGGAAATATTGCTGTGTTATTTTGCCATTTCGGGAGGTTTATTTATGGTAATGGAATCCGCGTGAGGTCGCATCCGCGATTAATTCGAATTTATTCGATATTGTTGGTTGGGCTGATGTCAAATTAAACGTCTGGTTTTGGGAATTAAATATTGTGAGTATGTAATTAGGTGTCTGTAAGCTTTGACACCTCATAATTAATGATATCGTCATAAATTAGACAACCGAGACATTCTTGTTTAAACACATAAAATTCATACGAGACAGATAGAAATTTGTAAAAATTTAATTGAATTTTTTTCTTGTTAAAAATGGGTGGAACGAATAAATAAACAAATTAATAAAGTAATAAATTAATAGTGTGAATTACTTGATTTTAACAGAATATTCTAACTTTTTTAACATTTCAAAAATCATTTTTTAATATCCTAGAGAATTACTAACTAAGAATTGCTTTACCATCCACTGTAGATGTTTGGAAAAATATATATAAAAATGGATGAATGATTCTAGAGAAAATTTTTAATCGCAAATCTTCAAAATATATTTTGTTTCATTTTTCAGCAGTTATGAATTGCAACGCTTACCTCTTGATGACGTTGGCTATTACACTGTTGGCAATTCTTCCCGAGATATACGGCATGCCTCCAGCCCAATGTAGTCCCGGTTTGTTGGACGAGGTACCGCCGAGGATTCGTAAAGTTTGTGTTGCGTTATCAACTATCTACGAGCTCGGCTCGGCAATGGAAAACTATATTGACGACAAAGGTAACCATCTGATAATGCGATACCATCTGATAACCACATGTTGCGTAGGTTGAGGGAGGATCGAAGTTTTGATTTTCCGGGTGGAAACTTTGCGCCGCGAATAGCGGGGGAAGTTTCATTCGACCCACAAGTTTGATGGCTCTAGATAAAGTGAGGATAATTGGGGACGAGGGAAGGCGAGTTTCGAGTGATCATAAATTGCTTCATGTACTCCTTAAACTCTCTCCCTCTCTCTCTTTCTCTCTCTCTCTCACACTCTCTCTCTCTCTCTCCGGATTTTTAATTTGATAGAAATGAATGATAGATTAGTCATTAATGATGAAATGATAATACTTAATGAGAAAGAGTTTTTTTTAGAAAATCAAAACGCAAAAATTTAATCTAATTAAAAAAATAATTTTTCTCGCAGTACAATAATTTTTTTTAAAACGATTTTTTTCTTTATCGGTTCCAGTAATTAATGAGAACATACCGCTACCAGACAGTGGAATGAAACGTCAGGACGTGGATCACGTATTCCTCCGCTTTGGCAGACGACGCTAAGTTGGCAGGGATTGCGTAGATTTAACAGAGACGTCAAGATAAAAATTAAAAAAAACACGACATTTCGCGGAATGAGATTGGTTCAACATATAATTTTTTTATTTAGATTATTTGTAGATAGATTATTCATATATTGCCTGTCAATTTTGGTGCCTCGGTTACACGCGAAACCAGAAAAAAAAGGAAGCCTAAGAAAAACCTATGTAATAAATAACTTTCATTTGATCTCCATATCTGCTAGAATTAATTTATATATTTTTAATTTATTTGTTTCTATAAATTAGTATCGTTGACGCTTAAAATTGTTTTACGAAAGTTATAATAATAATTGAATATTAATAATTGAGAATGAATAAATTATTTAACGAGACGCTACAGATGTTACCTACTTTAAGTAATAAATGTACTGAAAGCTATTTGACGTTGATAACACTGAAAATCCAATTCACTATATTCATCGATAAAAATTAATCTAAATACAGCACAAAAATGACTTATAAGTGTTAAGTAAGTGCATTTATCAGTGGCCATGGGAAAAAATTATGCCTATTCTGTTCGTCAGTCGTGTCATGACTGAATTTAATTACCCCCTCACTGAGAATAATCGAATAACAAGAACCCATGCGCGACATTTCCTCGGAACAACTAACCAATTTCATACAAAATTCAATTGGGTTTCTATTGAATTTGCTCTGCACATTCGATTAGTATCTTGCTGCTTCTATGAAACAATTTAGCACTTTTAAATCGCTTGTTTTTTCGAAAACAGTGCAACTATTTTATTTAGAAAACTGAAATTTCCACGTTTTTATTAAAAATGTTTTATGGCGCCGTTTCCTAGAGAAGTTCCTGGACATAATTGTATGTAGATTTTGTAATTTTTATGTTTCTTATTGTTTTAAAAAGAGAAATAGTAAAAAAAATTAAGAATTTGCGGCAACGAATTTCTACAGAAAATATTCCTCGCTAAATCGATCGAATCGAATGGAAAAAGTAGTTGAAATTTCTATTGATATTCGCTAACTGTTACTATTAATTTTCCTGTATGTACGAGAGCATTTGCATTAATTCTGCATTGAAAAAACTATTCGCCACTATTAATTATGAAAATGTGAAGACTTAAAGGAGTGAAATAGTCCGATAGTGAGGTCACCGACTGATTTACTCTTTCGATGTTATTGATTGAACCGTTTTATTGAAAGAATGTTAAGCATCCGTCGGCGATCAGTGTGTCGAGCACAAATTGCTTGAACCTGGCTTGGAACCTGTACTCCCCTGACCCTAGACCTCCATGAAACCCAAGCCTCATCAATCCACAAGCAAAATGGATTGCCACCAATCGAACGAATAGAAGTAACATTGAGCAGAGAAAGATCGAGAGATCGCTATCGATAGAAAGTGATGACTGCATGCATGGCTCTACGATATCAAATGATTATATATTTATTGTAACATATCTGTATATAAATTAAGTATCAGAAATATCCGTTGAATTTATTCGAAAGAGTCCACAACTCCCCGATAAAAACTCCTCGAAGAAAGTTTCGCAGACTAATTACATTCCATTTACGTGCAGTTTAATCAGTTGTTGCCTTGAACCAGATGAATCACTCGTCACTTTGTTCATCAAAGCATTCCCTCGGGCGTTTGGCGGAGGGAAAACAATTCACTCCACAAATTTGATATACGTGACAGGCAGATGTTGCCGAGGTTCATATCAAGTTCTTTAAACCTTGACTATATTGCATTGGGAGAAATCTCGCCATTGAGAAGTGGCAGAATTTGTACCGGAAACAATTTAATCGCGTTCCCTGACGATATCCCTGATTCACAAGGCATAAAGGAGTAATTATGTATAGTATTTGTTGGAGAACAATAAAACTCTGAGGCTTTTACCCGCGGGCGATGCCTTTCATGAGGATAAAATGTCGGAACTTTTGGGAGCAATTAATTCCAATACGAGGAAATTTTTTTTTTTTACTTGTAACTTTTGAAAGAGTGAATTGAGTGCAAAACTAGTTTGATGAAGAAGATTTACTCCATATGAGCAAGTATTCTCTTGTCAATTTTTGACATCAAGACGTTTTCTGTGAAAATCGGTACTGTTTTACAAAAATAATGATAATAAGAAATCTGAGGGTGTCGGATTTTCTGTGAAGTTCAACAGAATATTTTTCTCCTTCACAGGTAATTATTAGAATATTCGATATATTTTTCATATGAAAATCTTTTCACATGGAACTACTGAAATTTGCAGTTTTCGTGGATATTTCCACAATATTCGAAATTTTCAGCGGAAAAATGATGAAGATATGCATCGAATAATTCAGCCAACATCCTACACGCCTTTTTTTAAAAAAAAAAGAGATTGGATTTATGTCGTCATAACATCTTTCAGGAGCAATCATTCATGAGAGTACTTGCCACGCGAGCAACATTCCGGTATATTCTCCCAGTGGAAATATAATAAACTGCTTCACGTGTATCCTTTGAAGTTACGGGCGCCTATTTCTATTCATTGGTCTTGATGCTTCATGTGCAGTTCGTATCCCACGCAGGTGGAGAAATTCACCTCTTCCATATCTATCAAGACTTGGTGAATTGGTCAAAGGGTGCGACAAGTTCGTGATAGTGTTACTGATATGTTTTCTGCCATGTGATACGAAATGCCACTATTGGGGATGTAGCAACAGGCTGGAATCGAGAGGATATTACAGTGGAGGGTAAATCATTCATTTTAGAGTGAAAAAGTTGTCGATTAGGCGACTTGAATCTATTTTGATTACACCATTAACTGTTATTTTAGTTATTTTAGTTTCGAGGCTTGGACAAATTATTATCATCACTGTAAATATTTATTGCATCTCATGCAATTCAAAAGAAAGGGGTAATATAGTTCAGCTAGTTTTCTCAACTGCAGAGATTATTCACTGATTCCCAAAAAAATTCTGAAGTAAAATTTGTTGAATTTCAATGAATCCGAAAATTCCAAGAATTTTTTTCACAATTTTTATCATTTGCCCTGTCTCAGAAATAAATGCGTTCCACCGAAATGGCTGCCAAAATCCGGTCATTAGGCAATTAGGTTATTTACGAAATGTTTTTGATCGGCACGTGTCAATGAATTCAGTTCGAGAAATCATCTGAAACTTCCCAGGCTTGACGCGTTCATCGTGCTTTTTTCCGACATGTGATTTCCAGAGGGAGTACACATGTGGCTTTTACAGAAGCAATAATCTGAAGCGCATCGTTGGGGAATACGAAGACGGGATATTATACGTGGAGTTGAATGGATTGCGTACATCACATTATAGTGGTATGAATTATTCCGATTATCAAGATTTTCAGTATCCAGGGAACGGTATTTATACCGTCAGCGAGCAATACCGCTCAATCGGCTTTCCCCACAATTACAAATTTTGTATTATCTTTCTTTTGATACGATGAAATTTATTGAGGCTCTTCCTATGTCTGGATTTGCCCAGTGGCGCATCAAAGAATTGATGATAGATGGGTCAGGTCGGTCAGGACTTGGGTGACAAGCTGTGAGACAGTGGGCCTAGTGTAAGGACTGATAGATACCTTGGAAGGCAGACCATTTTTGCTTTCAAAAATCCATTTCACATTTGAAAAGTTACCAAATAAAAATTTGTTATTTTGGCCGAATATGTTTGTAAAATTCAAATTTTATTCTCGACGCAGATTAATAATTATTCATAAATTTATAAAACTTTGATCAGAGCAATATTACTGAATGATTGTATGGCTTGTAATGATGACACATCTGCAGAATGAAATAATATAAAAAAAATACATCGAACTAATTTATTAATTAAATTCTAGGAAATTATATCGTTTTTATTCACCCCGTAAATTTTTGAAACAGTAGATGTCTAGACTCTGGCAATAGTCCATTGAATAATCTCCTAATTTAAAAATAGGATTTGATGTGTCGAGGTATTATCTTCAAGCTTACAAAAATAGATTGAAAATGAGACTGACATCGGGAAATTTCACCCGTTCATTGTCGAATTATTAGCAACTAAAGGCCATACTTTTAAACTCCCTCTGTTCAGTTTTTATGTTTCGATTAAAAATTAAAAATTGGCCTCCCGCTGTTCGTCAGCTAGATTAGTTAAAAAATTTTCTCGAGATGTCAACGAATACTTTAACGTGAGAATAATTTCGTAAATGAATGAGTCAACTGCAAGTTCCTTTTGGATAACCACAAACTGCAAACACCAGTCAATATCGTATTCAGGAAAAGTTATTTGATTTCTAGGGTCGACGACTCCGCCGGAAATTCGACACTCTCTAAGGGTTTCATTAATAGGAATTCCTCAAGCTTCTTCATTTGATATTTAATAAGTATCTGTACGAATTTAAGGAATTCAATGTAAGTTAGATTAGACATAAAATTTACCGAGACCCTCGATCTATTCGTTAACGTCTTCATGTAAATTGATCATTGTTTAACCCAAGAAAAAACGAGTACATAAAAAAAATAAGTTATGTCAAGTAGTCGGGGTCGTTGCTTTGCTAATAAACTCCCAAGAGTCTTGAATAATCAATCGTCCATTGAACGGACGTGATAACGTCATACTGTGCTTTACCAATTCATCGGAGACTCCACATTTATTTTTCCATCCCATCTTTCTTATTGATTGGAAAGTTGTATGGCTGTTTACGTCTGCTCACATGTGATTCAATGAATTCAATATAGTAAGCGGGATGATTGAGTTATTGGGAGGTATTAAATATCAATGGCAGCCAATAATAATGTAATACAATGGATTTATTAATAACTGAAGCGCGGTAATTGACATATTTATAAATTAATGATTTCAAAATAATGACCAGCTATGTTGAGTAATTGGGTAATTTACATTCTATTTTTCAAGCCCGTCGCCTGCTCCCACGCTGAATCGTCGATGAATCAGATAACAAGAGTCTATTGTTATCTTGGTAAACCGGTAAGATAGCACCTCGAAATTTTTTTCCGAAAACTGAGGCTAATGTTGATTTCTTCTGCACTTATTCTGTGGGAAATGACTCTTATACACTGACAGAAAAACGTACCCTTGACTGAAAAATTAATTCTTGGTGCAAGAATATTTTTTACTATCACATAATTTTTGAACCAATTTTTTTCGCTTGTTCCTCAAATATTTTCCATTGTACAGAGAAGGAAAGTTATAAGGTTTTCTTTCCCTAGACAACGTGCATACTTAAGGGACAAGAGAAACAGATTAGCTCAAGAATTATGTGATAGTAAAAAATATTCTTGAACTAAGAATTAATTTTTCAGCCAAAAGTAACAAGGGCCAAAATATGTGATTCGGTCGCCCCTTCAAGTTATTCGTCAAATTCAGTCTGACTCAATTTTATTGTTGACTGTACGTACTTACGATAGTAAGTAATGAATTAATTCAGTTTCTCAACAAAATCCTTTGGAGCTGCTATATGCACTGATTACCGTTACCGCCTACGTCAATGTAATATTGTAACTGACTGAGATTTAAAATGATTCTTAATTAGTTTTCAAAAGCTAATTTCTTAGAGAAAATTTCGAAATAAACAGACGATACTGCTTTGTATCTGTTATCGGTTATAACTCAAGGAGGTTTCATCAATATTCCAGCTGGCTAAGATTCTTATGCTGGAGAAAACCAAGTGGGAGAGAGCAAAATGTTGGGAATTCAATTATCCACGATTCATACTATTTCCCTTGAATTGGATTTCACAACGGAGATGTTCCTGAACACAAGTTTCCATCCGATTGCGCTCAAGAATTTATTACCATTATTGTACTTGAGGGATTGAAGTAATTTTCCATTATGTAAAAATTATTATTGACTCTATTGGTTAATTGTGAAAGTTGTTCAGTTGTTGAAGTCCGCTGCTATGTTGATTTATCCCGAGATGATTGGATTGTTGAAGAGGATTAAATATCAATAAAACACTGAATATAATACAAGATTTTATTTACAATTCGTGAGGAAGCGTGCGATTCTTAAATTAATTAAAAGCGCTCAATTGTAAGTTAATTCTTCGATTACTCACTTATGAATTAATTTATTCGAAATAATGAATTGTTATGGTCAATTCATGCACAACCGAACGTTTCTGTATTATTTTGAGCGCTTGGGTAATTTACCTTATATTTTTCAAGTCTATGGACTGCTCTACAACCTTCAAGCATCGATTAAGAGAGGACAAATGTTTGCCGTTAATTTCTATGCAAATGTAAAATTGTTTCTATTCTCAGTAAGAAAACAATAATTGGGAAAATTTTAAAATGACTTGCAATGAGTTTTCATGGACTCTGTTATCTTACTTCGACTATAATTCAAATGGTTTTAATCAATTTTGCAACAGGATAAGATTATTACGAAGGGGCACATTAAGTGCGAGAGAACAAAAATCAGTGAATTCGATTGTCGGCAATTTTCTACTGTGTCACGTCAACTTGACTTCAGACCTGAGAATGTCGTGAGTACGATTCTCTACTTGATTGCATACGGGTATTTTCTATGAATATGGTACCACGAAGATCGGAGTTATTTTCATGAAGTGTTTATATTTGAATGATCCTCAGACTGTTCAATGAGCAATTATTGTAACACCTACTGCAATCGCAAAGTTAGAGTGTTAAGTGATCATAAATCGAGCCTCAGACAGCACCAGTGCAGCGAAATGATTAGTCTAGTTATTTGAGAGCACGAGATAATTAATAGATACCTATGAGTAATGTTGAGTAGCTTCTGGTGCTCGTTACGTCGTTCAGTTATAATTACGTTTCATTAGTAAGACTAGAATAACAATGTAATTATCGAGAGATGATGTGGCTGCAGAAGATTGCTTTCTACTAATATTGTCATTTACAACAAACCCTGCGGTTGAAACTACAAATAACTCTATCGAAATTCGACAAAAGTGTCATAATCTTGACATTAAAGCAAAATAAACGCCAATAAATAATTAAAAAATTGTAATAACATAGTAACTAATATCGATTCTATTTCTGCATTGAATTTCAAGTATTTCTATTATCGATATATCTGACCTATCATTCACTGAAGAGACACAAAAAACTAGTTCATTCGTAAACTAGCGAGATTGTAAAATATGTAGATTTCTGCTAAAAAAAATATCATTCGAAATCGTATTTCACAAATACGAGTGGCACTCTTATGACAGTATGTGTTTCTGAATTCAGAATATTTTTATGGCTTCATTTGTTCTTACTTCTCCTCGGCTATATTCAATTCATTGTTGGTATTCCAAATAATATTTTGCCAGCCAGACCGCTTCAGGGTGGGGCTGAGTAGGGTGGTTGCTGTCAGCAATTCAGATTGTGTCTCTCATCGCCAAAATACGATACAGATACGACGTCACCACCAACATTGATGAGACACTGGCCCTAAAATGTCAATGTATCATTCGCCGTAGGAGAATGATTGGATCCAGGGGTAAAGAAAACGATTCTAATATGCAAATAACAAAGTGGACGAAGGGAAACGACAAATCTTTCTAACATTGAATTTCCATATTTTTCCTAAATTACCATTGATAAATATTGAGGACCGTCAGGTTGAATCTGTTCTGGAAACCTTCGGAACGAGACCTTTTTTAATAATTCATGTAGAAATGTTGATATGTGGAGGCCTTGATGTTGACTTGGTTTTCGTATTTCATGACTTGATAGAATAAAATAAATTTGGACACGGAGAAAAACCCTACAAAGTACCCGGAGACGATCTCAATGTCTTGCCAAGTCTGGTTATGTCGTTATTAATTTATTACAAAGTTGAAGGGGGTCAGAGCGAATAAACCGAGAGACGAACGATTTTAGAATTCAATTCTTATGTATGTTTTGAATTTCTAGGAAACGAATATGGAATTTGGTTAAATCTGAAGACGAACCTTTTAAAAACAACAATTTTATTTATATTCAGTCGATTTTATCTGTGATGAATTGAATAGTATGTTTCGATACAAGTGAAAAAAAGTATCCATTTTTTCACTAGTGTCATAATAGTATATTTCGTAACAGGTGAAAAAGAATGGTTTTTGGCGAGTGGGAGGTTTATATCCCGGGCCGAAGGCGAGTGATATAATCCCACGAGTCAAAAACCACTTTTTTCACGAGTTACGAACATAATTTTTCATCTCAATGTGACGAAAAAGTACTTTTTCTATACAGCGTGATGAAAAACACCTAACGACATTCTATTGGGAGTGAATGTTTTTGCACATTGCACACACTACCCCGAAGCAATTTCAATGTCTCGCCGAGTTTAGCTATGATCCAGCGTGCGGAAAATTAAATGCTGTATTCATTGATTGCTGCTACATAGACCTTTTCACGTGAAGTTACTCTGCATATGTCACCAATGGTAATATGCAATCGATTCGATTTTATCAGGTCATGAACGATGAAGTTAAGCAATTAAAATTTTTTTTCTACTATTTCCTGGAAATATTCGAGAATCATCTTGATTACAGAGAATAGAAGTGTAAATAGATGATGGGATTACGCAGACGAAATTCCACGAGTAACATAACGTCTTTACACCTCCAATAGCAAGTGTTCTGTATGAGATCGTTGCAGGGTTTTTCTCGAATTCGTTTAGACTACCCTGGAACTGCAATTTCTACCAGGGAAAAAGGAACCTTTGGAAAATATTTCAAAATGCGATACAGATAATAAAATAAATTGGAGTTCACTGCAGGTTCTTTACAGTCATTGAAATGCTATGACAGAATGTCGATTATATTGATTTATATGACGTCTGACGCACATGCAATTACAACTTCGAGTTAGGTAAGAGATAAATATGAAATCCAGAGCTTTTTCGATAAATTTAATGTATTCCAAGCATTTCATTTCCATTTCTGAACGGAAAGGTAATATCTGCGTCTGACGTAAGTAAAAAAGGAAAATTTTCTCCAAATTTGCTAAGTTTTATCAGACCGGGAGTAGACAACCATTGAAAGGCTCTGACAGAATATCGATCGGATCAATTTACCCGACATTTGACGCACATGCATCTGCAACTCTTTAACACGAGAGAATTTCACTATGAATTTCGAAGTATTTCCGATAACTTTCATGTTTTTCAAGAGTTTGATTTTGGCTTTCGAAAAGAAAGACAATGTCTTCATTTGATGTGAGAAGAAAAAGAGAATTTCCTTCTTCTCTCAAATTTCACGAGGAACAATATAACGAAGGTTTCCTGAATTGCTCCGAATATTCTCTGTAATACACGATAGTTCTCACGCAACCAAAAAGCAATAAAAGTCGGTTTTACCAAACAAGCTGATTCTTATGTGGAGTGTGTTGTAGTACGCACTGCATCATGAAAAATGCGACCATTGCGTTCCCCCCAAGTGCTGTAATGTGAGCTCGAACAATCGCCAATACTTCTGTCACAAAGCTGTGAGTGAATCCGCTGAGACCTCCATTCTGAACAATAAAAGTGCCAAGAGAGATCAATAATCATCGTTAGGCGGGAGAATATTGAAAAATGCTAGGAAAGTTTTGATATCATAATTACCTCTCTAATTGATGTACTCTCTCTGATAAAGAAGAAGTTCAAGTTTCCTAGGTACCTCTCGATTCTTCCACCGGGTAAGTATGACAGAGGTGTTATATCCACGCCATATCTCTCTTTCAGAGGCACCTAAAGCCATTCCAAAAATAAAAAGAACATGACTATCTTCTAAAAATAAATTCTCTTTTATTGACATCAAAGAATAATTTTTCCGAGGTAATTTAATTTCAACTAATTGTTATTTGCTTGTTGCTCTTTAGATTTACATAATTTTATAGTAAATACTGGTTATCTAGTCTTGAGATAGGTTCGATTTGAGAAATCAGAAATTCTCAAGAACATAATCATATTCATGCTGTTTATCGTAATAATGGGATAATTAAAGGTTGCAAGAGATAAATATCCCGAGAGAATGAATTCAGTGATCTAAAGTAATCGATGCTTACATGCTTGTATTTATGTTGATGCGATCTGCTCTTGTAGGGAGATTTTGGTCGATACTTTTGATTTAAATTTATCATAGGTGAATTGGAAATTGAAGTTAATGATTGATTCGTCGCCCCATGCCCATCCGCACTGTTTAAATGTTCAGCGTGATCCTCATCGAGACTGAATATTAAATCGCCATCATCAGGCTTCTTCAATTGATCTCTACTTGAGCTGTTAACCCCTTTCTTCTTATATTTACTTATCTTTGTAGGCTCTCCCAGACCTAACGCCATTCCCACAACCGTCAGCTGTATCTCGTCCTGCTCAGGGAGTGCCACCTTGAATTGCATATCACAGAGAGCGCACGGCACCATTCTCCTCAATTTGAAGAAGATAGTTTGAAGAATTCTGGCGAAATACTTCGACGGCATCGATGCAAATTGCCCGGTGGGAATTTTCGCTCTCGATATTTGAGTGAACATCTGGAGATTCCTGACTATTTCCAGATCTTCCAGGCCAGGTATACTTTGAGTATTTACAACATGAAAATCATCGGGTGGTCTGTCGTCCATTAAGAGATTAATTCTATCCATATCCTCGACATCGTCTACTTCTAAGACACAAGCGTCTTTTGTGCCTGCCCCTAAATCGAGATCGGGAAGGTCGTCGTCGGACTCGTCGGTGTCCGATGTTGGGAGTGTTCGACCATTTTCAATATCCTGTTGTGAAAAATATATAAAGTCGTAAAATATAGAAATTTTTAGGAGCCAAATTTAGGGATATTTATCAAAATCGAGAAATTTTTGTGGCATTAGTTCCATTGAAAAGCTAACGAATTTCGAAATTCCAGATTTGATGCAAAAATTAATTGAAGCTAAATTACGGTTGGTTTCATGAAACTGAATAGAAACCCGGAAAAGTAAAAATTGTATTTTTCTGTAATTATTGGAAGCTAGCCTCCCAAACTCTTCAACCGGCCTACAAAATTATGGATTTATCACGGACATGAAGAATCGTTAGTTAAATGAATGAGCATTCTTGATTGAATTAGCAACTTACAGCCATGGGTTTGAGTCGGTAATATTCCCGATTTTTCTTGACAGTCTCAATGAGATTCTTCTGTATTTCGGCAAGCTGTTCCTCATTGTGCCAAGAATTACCAGATGCAATTTTCGGTATACTAGGTATTGGTAAAGCAGTCAAAAAAACCGCAGTACCCATAGCCATACCAATAACAAGCCTCTCGCCAATTGAAACCTGCACTTTCAATCCAAAAATGGCATTCATACCCTTAACTTTGAGCTTATTCAATAATAAACTGTGTAACTCATATTCTAAAAATGGTAAACAGTCTGATATCTCTTTGGCGTTCAATTCACCGCGTAGATCTCTCTTATTTTTACAGACAGTTGCTTGAAGAAAACAGCCACGTCCCGTTGTCGGTATATTATCCGGTAATTCAATTGTCGTAAATAATACATCGGGGACTTTGTATCGTCTGCATATTGCACATTTTGATACATCAACTCGGAAAGGCACACTTGACTCATTGTAGGGAAGATGACAGAGGCTGCAAGCACTTTGAAATGGTATGTGAGGTGTTTCATGATCGTTGGACTCTGAAATACGTTTAATTTTAACTGGATGATTTTGACTAACTATTGGCACCTCCTCACTCTTTTCATTTTTAGTTGCGACGATTTTTTGTAAATTTTTCTCTTTATCATTATCAACGACATTCGTCACAGCAGTTGTTTGTGGTTTATTGAGCAATAACTCGGGATCTTGACTTGTGTTCAAGAGATTTATCACTGCCGCTGTGCCTGAGGCATTTAGCACACATACGTCGTCACTGCATAAAACAATAACAATTGATTTTTGTTAGTAAAGGAGAGTTATTCGTGCAATGAGAGAAAAAATGAGGTCTGCCAAAAAATTAATGTTCCCAGCGTTGATAATATCAAATAATTATTAACGAGTAGTGTATGGATAACGTTTCAGTAAGCACTCATTTTTTCAATCAGTGTTGTTTAACATAAGATGTAGGATTACCATATACTAATCTCCTCCTTATAACCAAGAACAACGTTGCATCCAAGTGCACGAGCGTGAGATCGAACTTCCATCCTAATCTCCTTCCACCAAGCATCACGGCCCTCGGGCTCTTCCAGATTCGTAATTCTCTCTATCAGCTTAACTGATCTCGCACTCACTAATCCTCCTGTGAATCATTACCCCGTTATATATTATAGATTACGCTATCAGTCACGTAGGAAAAAATCAAATACCTATGTGCAAAACGAATCCTGCCGGGTAGTATTGCATTGTGATAAATGGATACTCCAGCATCTCTAAAGTATCCTGATTCATAGTCCTAACTATCGCAGTCGACGGCCTTAAATGACCTCCCATCGATCTGTCACTACCAGCCAGTGAATTTCCTGAAGATTATGACGGAGGAGCATTAAAAAATCGCTCTTCGTTCGGTGCTCTTGTAGGATTATTCTGGTCTTATATTTAAGTACAATTAGCAGACAAAAGTTTACCATTACGTTCTGTTTCAAGGATGGGATTCAGTACATCCGGTGAAGGTGCATGCTCTGTTGTTAAAACTAGACTTAAAACTTTCACGGTAATGGAGGAAAGGATTTTTTTTTTCAGAACATATCAAATTCATGCAACTGCGCTGAGAGCATCACAATCCAGAAAATGATGGATCATGACTTGAGTCAATCTTGCTCTAGCGGGATCATAACTTGGAGTTGATGATTATTGTAGGTTCAACATTGAGGAATACCAGCAGGTTTCGTAGTTATCATAAATGGAGTTAACAAGACTATGACAGGATAAGAATCGAAGGGACGACATTGTTATTATCCTAAAAGTCCTGAGCAGATATTTGCGTTATGAATCAAGAAATATTTTCCCTTCACTTCATAAATACAGTTGAATAATTTAGCAGTCATTGGCAATTTGAATATTTACTTGAAATTAATAGATATTCACGTCAGGTCTTCTAGGGTTGTAATTTGGGTTAAATATGTAAATGACAGATTTCACATAATGAAAAAACAATTATCATTGATTCCTATACGGTACTCACGTTTGTGAAAGAATTTACAAAATCCTGGCAGGAGAAATAATGTGAATGGAACAGAAAACAAAATCATAACTCGGTAATGTTTTTGATCACAAATAATTGATGATCAAATGCAGTGGAAATAATCAGGTGAACGAAAACACTGGAGGTCAATGTAGAGAAAGCATCGTGCATTTCAATCCTTCAATTTATAATAACTTCACGGTTCCTCATCAAGTAACAGAACAGAAGAATAATGAAAGTTTGTCAATCGGTTCATAGTAATCTCTTCTTTCGCACTGAAAATCTTCGAATAGCAAAAAAAAAAATCTAGAAACTGTTGGCTTTCCCGATTTACGAAATAGCAGATCACTAGGCTAATGAAAAAAAGTAAGCAATATACTCCTTAAACTTCTACCATGTACAAGGCTTTTGCTGTAACTTGTCATTCAAGAAGGAGAAAAAAATACAACAGAACAGCCAGAACTTACCCTTAGGTGTGATGCTCAGGTCAGAATCACTTGATCTTCGGTGAAGTGGTGCGGGTAGTTTTGTTGCTGGTGTATTATTCCCTTTGGAGCCAACACAGGCAGGAAACATTGGTGGATTGAGTGGGCTCGATGATTCCTCCTGTAGCCTGGGAGTAAGAGGCGGAGAGGCCACACGCGTGTCGTCAGTCATTTTAGATATGTTAGTACTATTAGTTATTGATAAATGGCTTTGTAAATCCTCCAAACTTCCCTCACTGTGACTCTTGTGCACCGAGGTGTCTATATCTCTAGGATTCAAACCTCCTGTATTAGTAGTTTTTTTAATGACACTCAGGGGAATAATTTCATTTGAGTCATCTAATGGTTTTGGTAAATCGTTACATAGTTCGCGAGGTCTAAAGTCCTGATGGTCTAGTACTTTCTCACTGGGGATTAATTTGTCTTTTGGATTCGGTGGGTGAGGCTCGCTAAAACTGGGAGCATATCTTGGAGAGGCTTCTGCAGGGGACTGGGGGGTTTTCGAAACTTTGGTGGGTGTATGGAGAGTGGAGACTGGGGCATTTGACGAATGCGTAGCTAGGGGTGAAATTTGATGACTGTGGTGCGAGTGATGGTGATGGTGATGTCGCTCCGGGGATTTTGATCTTGAATTTCTTCTGTGCGATCTCATTCGGTGAATTGACTCTGGAGATGGTGTTGAGTTTGCGTGTCTGTGACCATGCCTTTTCTTGCTTCTCGTGGACTCCTTTCGTTCCAAGTGCATGTGGTGTACCATCATCTTGACATCGATGGTTCGTATCAGATCAAGCATACAGTGCTGACGGTACTTCTTTTTGAATCTCTCGCTCATTAGTTGAGCTTCAATTGTGTATTCTTGGGGGAGGGCAAACTCTGGAGGGTTCTCGTTGGGAATTAAATAGGGAGTATGTATGTTTACGTCTAGGGCAAGAGGTGCTGGTAACTTAAGGAAGGAGTTATCTTGTTCTGTAGGACCGATTACACTGGCCGGTTTTGAGGGTATTGCGATTGACTTCAGATCTTGTGAGTCTGGTGGATCTTTTTTGGAGGTCGGCGGTTGATCTTCAGAAGTTTCTGGTTTAACCTTTGGCTTCGGGGGTCCTTTATAAATTACTGTTTCTGTTCTTGATACTTTCTTTGAGGTCTTGTCTTTCTTTTCGTGATGGCCCTTAGTTTCTACTAGAGAACCAGAGTGAAATAAATATCTTTTGTAAGGGGCTGTGGAATGTTCTCCGGTTGGAGTCTCAGAGGGCTTAGGAGATGAGATGACTTCGGAGATTTTTGAAGATAAGCATGGTTTTTCTTTTCGAATAACGGCTATAACTTTCGGATGAAATTTTATTTGGACATTAAGCTCGCTAGCACTGAGATCGATCAACGGTTTCTTTGGTACTTCATTCAAGGGAGAAATATTTTCAGTGAGAGAGGTCGTAGCTGCTTTGAATAATTGAGAGTCTAGTAGTTTCTTGTCAGTTGAGAGGGTTTCACTATTATCATACGTATCTTTACCTTTTTGGAGTAGAATTTCATCTGTGACTTCCACTGGAGTGCTTGTAGCGAGAAATGATGCGGTATTATCAATAGTTTCAAAATTTTTCTGCTTCCCAAGTAGTTTTAGCTTAAAACTTGGAGAGGTTCTGAGAAAAGGAGACGCTTCTTCCTCGAGGGGAGCTTCATATGGGACTTGTAAAATAGTTTCTGGCGTCGACGAGAAAGGAGGGATGAGGGGCAGGATACTCTCATCAGTTCCAAAGTCACAGTTAAGAATTGATTTCTCTGGGAAGAAGTTTTGTTTAACCTTTTCGGGAGATTCGTTGAAACCTAGATCCTCCTCTCCAATTCCATCAGAGCTTCTATATACCTTAGGTTGTTTGGAATTTAATAGGTCAGTTCCCTCAATTACTTGTAACGGAGTTTCCTTTAATTTATAACTGCTATATTCAGTTTTAATGGAAGACATATCTTCCAGGATATTATAATCGGTGCTGGAATATTCGTCGTTTTTGTCTGATGACATTTTCTCTTCAAAGCTTCCAGAATTTTTCGTCCCCTCAGAATCCGAGCGATCAAAGCCTTCAATTTTTTGTAATGGGATTTCAATCGATGTATCATTTTTAAATTCATTTCCAAAACAAGACAAATCATCCAGAATATTATAATCTGTGCTAGAATTCTCGCCATTTTTATCCGACAGTTTCTCTTCAAAACTTCCACCAATTTTATTCCCCTCAAAATCCGAACAATTGACTTTCTCAATCTTTCGCAATAAAGTTTTGTTCAATTTCCCAATATCAGATGTAACTTCAATTGAGAAAGGCTTATTACCAATGTTCTCATTTAATGGCATTTTCTCTTCGAAGTTTCCGGACATTTTATTTCTCTCAGAATCTGCACGATCGATTCCCTCAATTTTTTGTAATGGAGTTTCGTTCAGTTGATCGATATGAGATTCAACTCCAATTGAAAATGGATTGTGAAGCATATGATAATCGGTGTTAGTATTTTCAACATTCTTATTTAATGATACTTTCTCGTCAGGACTTCCAGGTCCTCTTTCCTCAATTTTCTGCCCCATAGTACGGCCATAAGTTTCGGTACGACTTTCATTGCCAAGTGTGAATGAATCATCAAGTATATTATAGTTAGTACTAGATTCCGAAACTATCTCATCTTCATCTGATGTTGACGTATCAGTTTCAGAAGAAGACATCATCGGAACATGTCCGTCCGTATAATCATAATTCTCCTTGCCAACATTGAAAACATTGCTGTTGACAGTCTCTTTAATCGAAACCTGGTCACCAGCTTCTTCATTCGAATTTCCATCATCAGATGTGCTAAGTGGTCTCGACCCATCGCTCAGATCTTCAAAATTCTCTAGAAAATTGACAGGAGATGGTGTTGGAGTCTCTCGATCCTCTAGAACGCTATCGAGGGGGAATCCGGCATGAACTGATCTGATTAGCATTGCTGCAATACCATCAGGATGGTTTCTTTTATGAGTAAATTTCTTTTTCTTTATAGACTGCCTAAACTCTGAGAATGAAGACCGAGTGGACTCAGATCCAGCTACTGACCAAGTGCTGGAGTAAGTCGAGTCATCACTCTCTTCATCGACAGAATCAGAGATCTTTGATTTTATCTGAATCATCTTCTTGGGTAGGTATCTGAGGTTCTTCAAGCCTCGAGAGAAAGCCGAAGTTCGCTCACCCCTCATGTCCTCCAGAGCCAACATTGTTCTCAAAGAAGACTCACTTATCAACTCGTCTGATAATGATTGGGTCGACAAGGTTCCAGATTTCCTGAGAAACCCTAGAGAGCTCCCCTGCAATGACATCTGTCGTCTCAGGTGATTTGCAGTATAATCTGTTATTCGCATTGCCGGTCGGGGTGTCTTATTCCAGTCGCATTTAGGGAAGTTATTACCTACTCTTGTGGCTTGAAGGTTCATTGGAGATGGGGAAAGGGGAGTTGGGGAGTTGGAAAGCAGGGGCAAACCATCATCACTCTCTGAACAATCGAGTTGACATTTAGATCGTGAAACAAAATACGAAAGGCTATTGGTCACATGCAGGCGAACACGGGGGGGAGAAAAATTTCATTAATTTAATTTTTTGCTTTCTGATTCTTGTTCTACATTGTTGAAATTGCTGGCTGAAATTTCAGGGAATTTCGCCATTAAGTATTCATAATTCCATGGACGAGTCCATGAGAACTGTTTACGTCAGTTTAATAATTCCATTAAATTTCAGTCTTTTTTTATTGCTGTATAGCATCTTAGAATTTATTTCAGATAGATAGATTTGGCTACTCACTCTTCCACATTCTGGCTGTCATTCAGCACGCTACTGATATCTTGCAGCTTTATGAGAGTCACCGCAGTACCAATCCCTCGAGCAACAATACCTGACTCGCCCTCTAAGTCGAAATTCTGACAGTACCTAGAAATAAAATAACGGTTTCTGATTAATGACATTCTTCGTTTGGTTGAGATGATTCTATATACCCAATAACAGCATTTCCTCCAAGATCCAAAGCTTTTAAACCAATTTTACGTTGGACTTCCCCACTGAGTTTGATGAACAATGTCTGACGTGCCTCGTTCGAGGCTCGTGGGGTCCTTATCTTGTCGATCCACTTGTACTCTGGATCGTCACTGACGATGAGCTCTTCTACGAATCCATGGATTACTTGAACGTGATACCCTTGGGGAACGTTTGGAGCTGAAAATAATTTTTGATGAATTTAATTAGAGAAAATCAAGCAAACTTAGGATATATTATTGTAGTAGTGGGGTATTCCAGAACTGGTCGATTTTTAATGTTGTGATTTTTTTAGCAAAATAAAATAATTTAAAATTCCAATTTCCATTAATGTTTAATTCAACAATTAGATTTTAAAAATTAATCATTACTATTGATTTAACCGTAAAATATTAAAACTTCAATGATAAAATTCCTTGAAATTAAATTGAAATTATGTCATAATTGATTGCAAGAAAACGTCTAAAGAGAAGTTCAATATCTTCTTCTCAATGGACTTGTTTCTATGAAAACGAACATTTAAAAGAATATAGAAATCGACTTGTTAGGAATCACCCGTTGACAAGTACTTCACCAAACCTACAGTAAAAGAACTGAACTCCACACGAGGACTGTCGGAATTTATTGAAGTCTGAGAACAATTCGACCTTGACGATAATGCTAACTTCCCCCCTAATCCCATGCATAGTATCAAACACAGGAATCCAGCCGGTCATCACAGAACCTGCACAAATTGAAAGTCTGTCATGAGAAAATGTCGGCTCTCGAATTGTAACTTCCAGTTATAAGAAATTTAATAATAAAATCCTAGCAAATTCACAATTAATTCTATTGAGTAATCTTCGACAGAATTTTCTACAAAAACTTTTCAATTTTTTTAATGCATTTTTTAGTAAAAATCAAAGCCAAATCTAATAGAAATAATTTTTAACAGAGGAAATTATATAGAAAATTCCTCAAAAGAATATGTCCTATAGAAGAACTGTCTAGCGAATTTCCTAAATTTTCCTCACCGCCTTGGGATCCGGCGCCCGAACTGAGTGCAGCTTCCAGTGTCCAAATGTTTTTAACAGGTGGTGGCAAGCCCGGTAACAGCAGTGGATTGAGATTCAGATAGACTTTACCAATGGCATCATTAGCCGAATAAGTGTCATGATCCATTAGTCTGAGCTGCAGGGGTTCGTCCTGCAGCTCAGCGTCATCCACCTCAAACCTGTACCACTCAGAGTTCCACTGGGGATTGAGAGTCTTTCTGCACACATCAGTCTTGTAAGTTGTATTCCCAAATTTTATCTCTACGTAAGCATCAGTTGTGTCACCAGAGCGATCCATAACTGGTAGGTTTCTTCCTGCCAGGATTCTCACTTTTATCTTTCCTGGCATTTTATCAAATGTATCGATTACCTGAAATTATTGTCAATGTCTTCACTTTTTGCTTTCAGCTATTCAATGCAGTAGTGACGAGGTAAATGATTTAAGTCGCTTAAAGTATCGCTTGGCAGAGATTCCGAAAAAATTTTGAGTTTGGGAAAGCTTTCGAAATTTTTGTAATAACCTTTTTCATAGTCCTCAACCAACTCTATAAAAAACGTAATAACAAAAATGGTCCTATTCCCTTTAAATTCCTAGATATTCATTAAATATTGACTAATAATCGAAATTGCCTGGAATCGGTTTACCACTTCACTCCGTAATAATATTATTTATTGTAAATTAACAGATAACTTGTAATCTCTCCAAAAATGACAATTTACAGTAGCAAAACGTTTATCCACTAGAATTCGTCAAATTTTTGGCTGGTGGAATAACACATCAATATGAAGTATTCTATTTTTATCACGAGATGCTTTCAAATTTAGAAACATTAAGTGTAGAACATTTGAAAACAATCATTGACGCAAAAGACACTCAAACAACCGCGGTTAACAATAATAACAGTCAATGGTGAGGATAAATGTCAATAAAATCGTATTCACCTTTGGATTTACTAAAATAGGTTAAGTTCGCATAATTTTTAACAGCAATGACACTTTAGCACTTGAGTACTTATGTGCCAACAACTTATAAATACTTCAACAGACTACATTTTTTAAAGCGATGAATAGCCCCTGTATGTCACCTCGATACACTTCAAAAAATAATGAATTTCAGTTGTGAAGTGCTCGACTGATTTCAACTTGGCTAACGTGCAGCCACCATTGATGACAGGATCACCCTAATGTCATAAGTAGGTCAACTTCTTCTAAAACCTTCATTCTAATATTTAATTCAACTTTTTACTGATAGATTGTTTTTTTTTGGGTTATAATTAAGAGCATGCGGAGCTGTGTTTTGAAATTCAGCCTCATATAATGAGATATCAGCAATGCTGGTTTTCATCAAAGAGATGGATTCGGAGGCGGGTAATTGGAAATTGCTTCACAAAATCGAGATTTTGAAATTAACATTTCTCATCCAAAACTGAATGGTCCAGAGGCCGAGGAATATTTCATTGGAATTTTAATAATTTTTTAATTTTTTACTTCCTTTTTACACCTCATTTCATTTATTAAACAAATAGTTATAGTATAATTTTGTTATGCCAAGTGAAAACTCACCTTGAATCCAACCCTGACTGTGATAAAACCTGAGACATTTACTTCCGACGAAA
>JAPYZN010000958.1:0-20538 GCA_030522865.1 Psyttalia lounsburyi
CAACATGTTTATTAGCCTAATATCGTCGTTGGCATTCAATGTTTTGCGTAACATGCTCCAAACGCTCCATAAAGTGGGTGATTTTAATTTCACCTTCAAACTATCAAAGTAAACAATTAAATTGTTTTCTTCTGAGGTCGCCAGTGAACTGCGATTGTCCTCCCGCCACTTCTTATACGCATTATACACGCTGTGTCGGAAAAGTAACTTTTCAGTCACTCGACGCGAAGCGGAGCACAGCTTGATGAAAATATCTATTCGTCCAAATGAAATACTTGTTTCATAACTTAATATATTAATTATCCTAAATTGTATTTATGGATATGAAAAATGTTATTAAAAAAATATTCATTTATTTATCAAATACAAAAGAAGAATGCTTCTAGTAAGCAAATCTTCTCCATTGAAAATATGTTTTTCTCTCGATGCGTCAACACATTCAGTCCCCACTGAATAGAAGAGACCAATATTGGGTCAAGTAAACTTCGGATCTCTCCAAAAAGCCGAACCCTTTTCTCTCCCTCGCACATATCAGATTTTTTCCCCACCCGAAAGATAACCAGTATCAATTATTTACGTATTTTTATAGTACCAAGGATTACATTCTTCCATCCCGTCTCAGATATAAACCGGTACAAATAGAAGACCCCATCGACTGGAGTGGAATGTCACGTGCTTTTCGAGTACCCGAGGAGTAATCAAGTTATCAGTCCGTTTGATCCCAATAAAAGAAATCAGTAAATCCGAAGCGCGTGAGATCAGTGATTAATCAGCTGACAGGAGTAAACAGAGAATTCCCTAAACTTTCGAAATAAAGTGGGATAAAATTCGCGTGACTAATTAGCGTCTGACTCCTGTAAGCACTGCTCAATGTAAATACCCATGTTTGCCCATCTCGTTCCTCCCTTTGGCCAGCTCATTCACATGCATTTGAGGAAGAACCTTGAGGACTAGTTAATGACCTTTCGTTATGTACTGATAAACAGATAAAAATAAATTGATTAGCTTTTTTTGTCATTTTCTTCAATTTTTTGTGATTTTTTTTTCATGAAAGACTTGGTTTTGCAATTTAATGGAAAATTATCTTAATCGATGTTAACTTTTTTCTTTGATGAGATTGAAGGAAAAAGCATTAATTTCAGGATTGCAAACATCTTAGATTGTTATTTTCTGAAATCGCAAATTTGAATCTGGGACTTTTCCAAGTTAGAAGTTAAAATTTCTACAACTCAATTTAAGATTCCTTTTTTTCATCCAAAAAATTGTCACAATTGATTTTATTGTAGCTGTCAATGCTGTCCCTAAAAACCGTATATTTCCGGCCTGTCGTCGTGGGGTTTTTTACTCGCGTGGAGTTGGGCGAGCCGATGCCTAGGCGACGCGGCCGACGACGCGAGTCGAAGAACCCCATAACGACACTGCCCGTAGCAATCCCCGAGCGAGGAAAAATGAAGAGCAGAACGGAAAAATGTTTTTTTTTTTTTGGAAACCATCGCATTCCCACGACACCAAAAATAAAAAAATTATCTGGACATTTGCAGATGATTAACGCCAGAGAGTACACCCAGCTGTCCATAAAAACATCTTCAAACATCGGTTCTCGCAGAATTCGCGTGAATACGATGTTACACAAGTGATAATGAGCTTGGATATAATGTAACGGAGTGGCCAATGCCTATGTACTCCACAAACGGACCGACATTTGTAACATGTGCACATTTCTATGTGATACTGGAAATTTCTCATTAACCAACGGACCGAAAAGCTTCTATGCTCCAGTCGAAATATATTAACAGACTATTAGCATTGTCACGGGCCTCCACCTGCTCCAACATACTCGATGCTATTCCCCTCAAGAGCACGATAAATTTATTGAGTATCGATATCAGAATATTTATATCAGTCATGTGAATCTCCGATAATCCAGTCGAACGAATAACTTCAACGGAAATATTTTTAGCCAATGAGGGTTGACTCTCGTGAAATTTGTATTGTAATCTGATTATTCATATGTTAAAGATTTATTATCATGAAACACCTTTTTTGCTGATTCTTTATTTATTTTAAATTTTAAATTTTAAATTGTTTGCTATGAAAAATGAGAAATAAAGATGAATTTAATAGAAATTCTACGCTTCAATTGATTACATTATGTATAGCCATTTTTTAAAATCTAAATCGACGCCTAATTTTTTATAGTGTTGGTAAGAAGGGGATTTGAAATTACAAAATTACTTTCTTCTTGTAATAAAAAAAATGTTGAAATTAATGAAATGAAGAATTGAATTCGATTGAAACACGCCATTTCTCTGGGGAGGTATAAATTTCTGAACCGAGTCTCGTGACTCCTTTCTCATGTGATTCGAGAAAAGGGAGACAGCAGTGGGGGTCGGGTGTTAATTGATCTGTGTGAGCAAATAAAAAAGAGGAATACATATGTATTTGACCGGGTGTAGAACCCGTGACTCGATTTAACAGAGTATGACTCATGTAGACGTTTTTCTTAGCGCGCCGGGGATCGATAATTGATTGTCATTTGAATAAATAAATTGACAAGTCACGAGGTACCACGTGCTTTTCCCACTTCTCTCTTTTTCCATTATTGTCGTTGACATAACTCGTATCAATCATTATGTCACGGTTTACTTCTTTTTTTTCAATGGAAGAGTAATGAAATTCGCCAAATTCGCACCCAAGGCTTTTTCAGGAAAAATTAAGACTTTCAAGAAAGTACCCTTAATGTTTTTCTCTTTGAAAATTTAGAAAATAAAGGAAAAGGGTCAAATGATAGTAATTGTTCTTTTTATTGTCTAAATAATCGTCTCATGAGATTAAAAAAATTATTTTGCGATATTAAATAAAAATTGTATTATGTATAAAAATATAATTTCGTTTTTAAACAATAAATAAATACAATAATAAATACAATCATAATGGTATATTAAGCAAGGAGTGCAGTAAGCCACACTTTCCCGGCGAGAGCACTTGGGCGTACGAGACGAAGCCAAGTTTAATTAAGTGCTCAAGTGGGTAAAGCCCCCCGCACTGAAGAATGACCACATTCAAAATTATTTTCAAAATTACTAAAAGATTTATCTTATTTAAAGGATTATTTAATTTACATTTTCATCACGCTGTCTCGGAAAAGTAACTTTTTCTCGCTTTTTCGACACATTGAAATGAAAAATTATGTTCCTAAATCGTGAAAAAAGTGGTTTATGACACGTGGGATTATAACACTCGCCTTCGGCTCGTAATATAAAGCTTCCCCTCGCCAAAAAAAATTTTTTTTCACTTGTTACGTAATATACGATTTCGTTATTTCCATTGCATAAATAAACAATTTTTCAAAAACATAAGTATAAGAAATACTCCAGTGATATTTTTGACAAACTAACTGGGGTAATTGAAATTTTGTAGTTTTTTTTTGACAGCTAAAAATTTTGAGATATCAATAGTTTGTAGATAACTTTTTCATCGATTGTCATGCGATCTACCAAAAAAATCCTGCGCAAAAATATGGTATTTTTGACACACTGTGTGTAAAGTGAGATTTTACGCGCACTTTGCGTGCGCAATGCCTCACGTTGCACGCACTGTGTGAAAAAATAAGATTCCACATTCACGGGAATAGTGTTTTTAGGCTCGCCTTCAGCCCGTGCTATTAGTGCTGCTAGCAGTGTAGTAGTAAAATATTCTCTCAACTTCCGAGAGAATGTAAAAAAAAACCAAGTCACGTGACTATTCTTTTTATTTAAAAACTTAAAATTCTTGTAATTTACAGCCACATACAGGGAACTTCATGGTTTTAAATACGTGAATTACATAAACCATCTAGCAATTTACATGTTTAAGATCACAATTTACGTTTTTTGAAATGGCCATTTAAGGTCTCAATCTAGAAAAATACCTAATTGAGTTGAGATAGTAAGTTACAATTTTAAAAGCGTAAATTGTGTTTCCAAATAACGTGTTTCACGACAACATTTCTCTGTGTGCATTGTCTGAATGCATTCTGTTCGGGCAGCATAACAAAAAATAAATAAACTAGCCAGTGTCGACGATCCTGTTCCCATTTCTTTTCGTCAGGTTGTTTATTATGATCCTTTATTGGAGCACGATTGTATTCGGTCTATTTACTTTGTGGAATTTACATTAGTGCACCGCAGTAATAATTACCGCACGACAGTATGAATGAAAATATGTCAGTCAATATGAGTGTGGGTAAAGTTCGTCCTACCGTACGCAAAAAAACCGTAAAACGCCCAATTTACAAGCATGAATGCTGTAAAATAAAATAACAGACGATCTCCGTTTTTACATAAGATCGATATAGAAAATACTCGCACTATTTTAGAAAATATATTTTTCTGTTGTTAAATTTAATACAGAAAAATTGCATTGGTGATTATCCTCACACGAGCGGGACTCGATCTGGATCCAAATGCTGTCAGGAGACAGCGGATCACGATGCCGAAAATTGGTCTGATTCCGTGGCTGGCGGAGGCTGCCATTGTAGCGGTAATGAGCAAGTTCCTCCTGGATTTACCTTGGATCTGGAGTTTGCTGATTGGGAGTGTTATTGCGGCTGTATCGCCAGCTGTTATCGTGCCCTGCCTCTTCAGACTGAGGAGCAAGGGGTATGGAGTGGCTAAGGTATGGATATTTATAAAAATGTAATTTATCCATATTTTTTATATTTATCCGCTGAATATTTCCAATCAAACTAACGATTTTTCCACATTTTTAAAGTAATATAAACATTACACCATATAACTCAGTTAATTAATTTTATTCATTTTTCAATAGTGTTTATATTATTATTTCAAAAAAATCCAATGTAACGCTTTTTGAAGCCGGTTTATCCGGATATATATTTACAATGTACATTGTACATATGTATATATATATATATATATCTGTTTTGGGGGATTTTTGGAGTATACATATATACCAGCCTATATATACATATAGGCTGAGTTTGACTCTGACTCTGAGTTGATTCTAACTCTGACTGTGAGTCAAAGTATGAATTTGAATCTGAGTCACAGTTTGATTCTAACCGTGACTCTGACTCTGTTTTTATATATTCTGATAGAGAACCATTCATATTGCCAAACTTGATACAATGAGGACATTATTTTTTATTTCATTGCAGGGAATCCCAACTTTAATTATTGGAATATCCGGACTTGATGATGCGGTTTCGGTCGCTGGTTTTGGTATACTAAAGAGTGTTCTATTTTCTAATGATACTCTGTGGTATCAAATACTGCAGGGACCACTGGCCATTGTCGGAGGAATCGGGTTTGGAACTCTTTGGGGATGTTTAGCCAAATATGTTCCTGAAAAGGGAGACGTAAGTTTTTTTTACCCATAATTTTACTGGAGTGAAATTTCAATCTTCCGAAATTAAAAAAGTACGATTTAACAATGAGTGCTAGTTGGAAATGAAAATAAAGAGATAACTGCGTTTTTCAGTTGCAAAAAAGTTTAGCTCTCATTGAATAATTGTAACTCTAGATAGACACCCTTAAGATTTCAATTGGCTATCGTTGAAAAAAAATAGAGTCGACGGTACGACTGTAGTAGGACAGTCTTCATCAACTATAAATGCTCGAATTTCCTGTTATTAGCCATTTGTGGTACCTCTCCGAGTGCTAATGCTCCTCGTTGGAGGTCTCGTTGCAGTATTCGGTAGTGACGCCATTGAACTCGGCGGAGCTGGACCACTAGCTGTTGTCTCTGCTGCCTTCGTCAGCTGCTACTTCTGGCAGCAGGAGGGATGGGACATTGATGATGTAAGTCCATAACTGGAGATTCGTTAAAAATCTAGCAGTTGACTTGAAGCGTGTGCAATGAGAGGAATATTTTTAATTGAATTCGACACAGCGCCTGGCAATTAAACCAGATTCAGTCCTCTCTATAGAACCTGGAAAATTCCTCCCTCCCTCAGTCTTATTAATTGGCAGCCGTTCATATTTGCCTTTGAAATAATCGTACGGACATGGATTCATAAAAATTGTAAAAATTTCGGAGAAATTAGAGGATTGATAAATCAAACGTCCGTGGCAAGTATTATAAATAAATTCTTTGTGCGGAGAGAGGCGATTTAGATTGCGTAGAAGATGAATCATTCGTGCATGTCTTGTTTTCAAAAATGGTGACAAGTCCGACACACTAATTTTTCCCTGACCTTAAATTTTTTCGAAATAACTCTTGCAGACAATTTATTATTTATTTATGAGCAAGGAATGCATGGCAAAATTTTTAAATCTTTCAACATATAATTTGAATAGTACCTATAGAATATTTGTTGTTCAAATTGTTTTCATGCAATGTAGTTGAATAATTCAAAAACAGAAAATCTTCAAAAGGGTTATTAACTGGGAGAATTACAAATTCAATGGGTGGAATACAATGAATAATCGTCCAAGTGCAAAGTTGTTGGAATTCTTTGCAGACGAACGATTCGTACTTTTATTCTCGTACCCTAAAAATCACAGAAATCTTGACACTGCCCTACTTCTCTCCCCTCCCCTTGCAATCTCCTCATCTAAACTACGCGTACCGCTCTTGAATCGCGGTTCTCGTCAGTTTAGCCGAGAGCGGAACTTGTCGATTTTCACGGCGACTTGTTCCGAAGGACATAGGAATAATGATGATTTGCCGTGTTGTAGATGGGATATATTAGTTTATACCAGTTTGAATGTATTTACCAGTTGGTTGAGATTATCTTTGTATAAACGTCGCCACATTGATGGTTAATTTTTTTTTTATGGCGGAGGGGGAGTGATAAAATCTTGTCATAAAGATATTAACAGTTTGTGACGAAACTAGGCCAAATGGACATTCTTTTCGCCACTTCACACCGTTAATTTCGCATTAATCTGTCTCAGAAGGAACGAAATCCGACGCTTTCGACAGAAAATAAAAATTAATGTTTTAGGAGATCTACAGTGTTTGGATAAAAAATATTGGACACTTTTGATTTTTGAAAAGTAGTAAATAATGAAGAATTTATTAACCATGAAGAAAATTTCTGCAAAATTACGCTTTAATTTTAATATCTATCTTCTATTTAAAAAAAAAAAATTTTCATTTAAAAAAAAATGCTCAATTTTTTTTTGGTAATAGAGAAAACTTGAAAAACTTGAGTAATAAACAAAACGCATGCAAAATCCCAATAAATCATCATTATTTTGCAGAATCCAGTGTCAATATCCTTCGAGATCTTCTGGATGATATTTGAGCCGATATTATTTAGTCTCACCGGTACCCAAGTGAAAATAGACGAGTTGGACGGCTCTACCGTATACCTCTGCATCGCTTGTTTAGCGACAGCATTTGTCCTTCGACTTTTAGTAACAATTTTCGTCAGCATTGGTTCGCGTTTCAATCTCAGAGAAAAAATATTCATAGCTTTTGCCTGCATGGCCAAGGCAACGGTCCAGGCTGCACTGGGTCCAGTGACACTCGACGAAATCAACAGAAGTGATACTGATGCTGTGAGATACGCCGAGACAACCCTGACACTCTGCGTCCTATCGATTATCCTAACAGCTCCAACTGGTGCTATAATTATCACACTGACTGGGCCAAGATTGCTCACCAAAACCACTGCTCTCGTTGTGCCCCAGGAAGGATGGAGATCTCGGAAGCCCTCTATCAGGGACATTTCTATCATCAACGAGGATCCCGATCTCGAAGCGAGCGCGGATAGCCAACCCTGATTACTCATTCCTATTGTATACGAATTTCTATGAATCATTTGTTTTCGCGGAGGAAAATTTTTTAGTAAAAATGATGGAAACCAATGGAAAAATTTGAGTGACGATTGCGTCATTTTTGCTGACGATTCAGATAAAGATTACGAAAGTCTCTGGAAAAGCTCCGCCATTTTTATTGAATATCTCTCCTCGGGGTTTCATCATTGAAAGCCTATCTGTACATATTAACATTTACTCGGTTGTAGATACGTATTATATTAATTATGAACTAATTTGTTGTCTATGGAATAGTTGTTGTATTCGTGTAGTTCTGAGTTGGTCGGAGGTTTGAGCGGAATACATTTATTGTTTTTATCCATTTGTGTAATTTTTGATTTATTGATTCGAGTTTCAAAGGAGGTATATATAGATTTTTCTTGCAAATTTCTCGTATCTGGGGAATACAATACGATGTAGGAATTCCGTGTATGTCCAAAATAGTTTGGACTCATTTCCAACGACAATTTCTTATGGAAAAATCAGAATCATTGAGAATCGATCATTGTCCCGATTAAATTGTATTATAAAGTTGAGGAATGACCGAGTGGTAATGGACATTTCCAAATTTTATGCCATCGGTAAGTAAAAATTAGCTGCCTGCAAGGTATGAAGGGACCCATGTAAAGTCATCACTTCATGACTATTTATTTTATTTGTAATTTCCTTGGTTTTATCGAAGTATTCTTTTATCTCGATTTGAAACCTCTCCTCTAGCCTGCCTCTCCCTCTCATTTTTCCTCTCCTTATCGTCTGCGGTATCATGGCCGTCTTATACTTAGCTGTGCCCCATTCGAGCTAGGTCTGCACGGGAAACCATGTAAAACCCCTGTCGCACAGCCGGCCGATTGTGCAGTGCCAAAATGTATTCATCTGTCACACTGACTAGATGAATACACTAAGCCGCTACACCGTGCCTACCGCCCCTAATTTTTGTGCGAGCGATATGTTCCTAAGCGCTCACCCATCCAAGTACTGACCCAGCTCAACGCTGCTTTTAGCTTGGATGTCCGCCGGAACAGCACCGCGCCCGCCTAATCATTACGGCCGGCTCACTTCATGACAATGCTACATTTTCTACCCGAGCGTTGAAAACGTAATATACCTCACGCTGCTGTCGACCGGTCAGCGAAAATCGTAACATTGCAACACCTGAAGCGGTGGATCGTTGCTTAACACCATAGAATGCGATTCTCATAAAACCAAAGATCAAGACAATTACGTCAGTCTTCAAATACGCCTCGTTTATGGTGGTCAAGCCTTAGAGGGGACCCCTTTAGAGCAATCTCTTTAATCTTTTGCTGATCCAAGATACTTCAAGTTGCTGGTGGAAAATGTTTACCTAATTGGTGTACTGGTACGTTTCTTCAAAAATGGTGATCCATAATGGCTGGCACCATGCGTGGTAACTTGAGAGACGAGTAGCTATCGGGCATTACTGAGTATGGAGAGTCTTTTCTTGCCTATAATGTAATCGCTGATATGTAAATTCGAGGTATCATACCTTCAGTGTCAAATTTGTGTCTGGGGTAACTAAATTACTGGTGAAAATAAACCACAAAATTATGGCATTTCCTACAATCTAAGGGCCCTAAGTGGTTCCATTTCTAGAATCTAAGGATCCACAAATCACGAGTTCTGGGGTCTTTTTCTCGTGCAGAGTTTGGCAAGTCGAGCTGAAGGCACAGCGGCCAACCGCACGAGTAAAAAAAACCCCCAGAGCGCTCACTCGACATTATATTTTTCCGTAGTGATTTTCGAACCTTCTAGGTTCCAGGGTTGGTGAAGTACGAATTACCAATTTCCAGCTGAGAATTCCGGAGAAGAAGTATGCAAAACGATTTTATACTCCCCACTTTACCGAAAAACCGTCTATATGAAATTACTCACTTTTAGAAGAGAGACTGGGGTAAAATAGGGACTTTTGACTTTTTTTTCAATGTTCATAACTCATAAAAAGATCTATCAATTGCGCTCAGTCTAGGCTCATCGTAAAAGGAAATGACTGTATTTTCCATTTAAAAAAATAATAATTTCAGTTTATCAACAATTCAATAAGTTAGCAACATTTTTTAAAAAGTCAAAAGTGTCCATTTTACCCCTACCTTCCCTATACCTAACTGAAGATATATCCAATTTAATCATTGCTAAAACCTTAGAAAGTTATCCTAAACCAATGTTCGAAAATTTCTACTTCGCAAATTTTTATGAAAAAGATCTTGCATTGTTTTTTTTCTAGAATTAAAGTAACTTTACCCTTCGCCCGGGTACGCTACACTTTTGCATATTTTCGGTTTTTGAACAAACCAACTAAATTGCGTGAGACAAATTTAGAATATTCAGACTCAATAAGTATCATTCTAATTATATTTTGTAAGATTTTAATATTTGTTTTCATACATTCCTTGCTCATAAATAAATAATAGAACTTGTTCGTGAGTCGTGCGAGCATAGTTAATTGGTGTGCGCAGAAATTCTTAATATTTTACAGCGATTGCAAACAAATGCAATTTTAATCTTTCATTGCAATTGAAATGTAGACCGCGAGTTAAATAATATTGCTTTTACATATTTGTTTGAACAAATCAAATCGGTAAATTGAGAAAAAAAACCGTTTCAATTCTGAGTTTTTTGAAATCTTCAAAAGTATTGATGATCTTTTAATTTGTGAAAAGAGTAAAAAAAAAGAAAAATGATTTTAGGGCAAATCATCTGAGACTGAAAAGATGAAAATTATCACTCAATTAATTACGGATTATTATTAAGCGCAAAAGTAGACATAAGAGTACTGCAACTAGCGCTCTTCTGCACCCTGAAAGGATCCTGCAAAGTGGTATTTAATCTTCCCTGAGTATTGGAACGCCCCTCCTTCAGTCTGTGTCTCAGTGCCCGGTAGACCTTGCTCTTCAGAACAAATAGAATAAAAATAAGTAACCCCTGGAGACAGTTGAATGCATCCGAAATGTAAAAAAACTCAGCGCGCCAATTAAAATTCGTTCCATAACGATTGAGAATTGTCGATATAATTTCCATGATCCAGGATATTCCCATCACGATGAACAGTTTGATGTTGACGATTAATCTGAAAAAATCAATTACCTCTGTATCTCGGAAATTATGATAATGAAGGGACTCACTTGGATCTGTCCGAGTGAAAACGCCGACTCTGGGAGTCTGTCGCTGGCCTCATAACCCTCATTATCTCGGCTCTGACGCGACTGCAGTGGAGCGATGTCGCGATGAAAAATATCACGTTGGCCACTAGTTGAATTGATATGGGCGTTATGAAAAAAATAACAGCACCACTGGATTCAGCTGGAAAAGATGCAAAAAATTTATGACAAGTAGAGGATGTTTTGCATTCAGTAGAAACAATGAAGCGATTTAAACAAAAGAAAATCTTCCAAAACAATCCTCAATTCTGAAAGTTGGCTAGGAAAGCTATTCGCATAGGATGCATGCCATGATTTTTTTTTTAATAGACATCACTATTACAATTCTCATTAATTTTCGGAGGACCCGGAATAAATTGAAGAAAACTAGGGATTCCCATGGCCAAATTCTTATTCTCCTTCGCCATAAAATGTTCAATACAAAAATTAAATTTCACCATGCGAATTAGACTTTTCCCTTTTGCAAAAAAATGTGCAACAAAATTTATTCCACGTTCCTTTGAAAATTTTCCAAAGAAGATACAGAGAAATAATTTCATTAACATTCTGCCTCAAATCCTATAACAATATTCCACAAGGGACGACGAAAAAAATGTCAAAAAGACGCCTTACGATTGAACCAGCAGGAATCGGTGCCGACATTGGGTCTCATATTTCTAGGTATGACACTGGTGTAATCAGCAGCAACAGCGAGGCAAGTTAAAACGAATGCCGTGCCCCAGGCGTACAAAGAATAAAGAAAAAATCGTTTTCTTTGTGCTCCCCTCCTCCCCCCAGCGCCACCCAAACTTCTGAAAGAGAAATCACGAGAATGAGTAATCGGCGTATGGCATCCCGCATACCTTAAATATCTCAGACTGTTTCCAACATTCTGTATACATCAGTTGAATTCTATTTTCGAAAATCGGCATGTGTTGAGTATACAAACATTGGCCGGCTAGGTCTTCCTTCGTAAAACACTGTTATATCTTCTCACCTTCCCCTGGAGAAGAAAATGCGCGAAGAAAAGGCGGGGGAACGGGCGACCCCCGTGAAATCTAAAGATAGACGAGTGTTAAGAGAATGGAATAAAAAAAAACAATAGGGCGGGTGAGGAAAAAAAAGCACTAGCTGCTGTGGAAGTTGAAAACAATGCACATTATACTGTATAGTATGTTGGCTTTTTGTCGACAACTCGGTTTGGTACTTGTGCACCACCTTATCGTGAGGGGAAGAGAACCGACTGGCCTGACCGAAGTGGTTTGAGGTGATGAGTTGGTTGCGTGGACACAAGTCCCTCCCGTGAGGGCATATCTCGTCTCAAGTCCTGAGCCTCTTCACAGCTGCCACAAAAGTTAAGTTTCTCCTTGTAGCCAACAACGACCCAAATCCCACCAAAATATAGTATTACATTTGAGGGATATCAAAGGGAAGGGAGTGTCATCGGATTTTCTCGGACGAAATGAGAGGGGAGTATCAAAGAGTGAATAAAAATCGTGAATCGTTTCTCGAATATTTTTGGAAAATCAAATGTAGAATTTCGATCTTTCGCCGTTGATCAATTTTTGCAGATGTCATTGCCCCGGATTGAGGTAAAATTGAATAATATGTGAAAAAAAATCACTTCTTTCCCGGGGGGGGGGGGGGGGGGGGGGGGGGGGGCTGGCGAAAGGAGAACATCAATGAATTAGAAAGACGTCCGAAGTAACCCTACTCGGCTTTTGAAAAATTAAGAATAGTATTCTTTAATCTATGTAAATAATGTTTGATTATTGATTTTTGTAACAATCATGAGTTCTAATCTGAAGGAATCATAATAATCATAAGCGAGACGAAATTAAAGACTGCTGTAATTTATTGTAAGACTTCATAAAAAAATAATTTTAATTATTTTGTTTTCTTTCTTCCTCGTGACTGGTTCCTTTGAATTTTATTGAGATCCAATGTTTAATTTTGACCCAATAGTTTGATCTTTAATCTTCGCAATCTATCATTGGTCTATCATTGGCCTAAATCTCTCCGAAAAGGAACATTAGAAGAGACGAGGTTGAAGGGAGAGAATATCATTTACTTTGCGTGAGTGAAATCGGAGGAGAATATTAAAGACTGAACGAGAAAAGTTGACGGAAGGAAGTACGATTAAATGTATGAGTTTGACGTACATCAGCCATTCAATATTCATCCCACTAAACATGACTAATGGATCAATTACCCAAATGTCCATCAAATGTCGAAGCACGTGACATTGAGCCCTGAGAGTGCAATACGAAACTGAATAGCATCGTATATCCAAGAAATTCAGATATACGAAGTGATTCCATGTTAAAGACTGAGAAACAGAGTCATAAAATTTTTTGTTGTCTCTGAAGTTGTTTTTTTTTCTAATTTCGTTGAGATCAAAAGTATGGTTTTGAGAGGAACATTTGGTCATTAATTCTGCAACTATTAGTTTACTATTATTTTACCAACTATTACTATCATATGTAGTCAAATTAAAAGGAGCGAATCTCATCAAATTTTGTGGATAGATTTAAAGAACTCAATGGAACTCAGCTTACGGGATTTACCAAGATTAAATTCATAATGTTGATGCTCGTTAGTTCTTCAACATGCATCCCATCAAACATTTCTAATAGACTAATTACCCAAATGTCCACCAAATGTCGAAGCACATGACATTGAGCCAGGAGAATGCAGCGAGAAAGCTGAATAGCATCATATATCCAAGAAATTTGCAACCGCCATCGAGCGAAGTATCCCCGTTATCGTCGTCCTCCGATGATCCATCTGCCACTCGATCTGATGGTGTAGTTAGTGCGATCGCAGCTAGACAGGCGTACGCCGCGAATAAACTCGCAACGTGACACATCAGTGTTTTGCCATGTAGATTTTGCAGCAGCGGTAGAAAAACGTAAACGAGAAATGTTATCAGCAGAAACATGCAGCTCGTTAGTTCCAGGGCTGCATTGATACCAAATCTGGAAGCAGGAAATGATAATTCAGCGGTGTTGAGTTGTATTATTCTATGATATTCGTAATTAATACCTCCATTTGTTGGGCCCTGGGGGGTCGGGGTTGGGAAAACACACGGCGGGATAGAAACCATCGTCATAGCTAGTTACGTTGCGGAATACCTCCATGCAGTACTCATGATGCTTGAATCTTTCATGCTCTGGTAGGTGGATGTGAATGTTACCGTGGGAATCGATAACCGGAAGTTCATCGGGCATCAGTGAGTATTTTCCATATTCGCATGAGTGTTCACCGATTAATAATCCATATTCTTGAAATATTTAGGAGTTTTTATTTATTGGAATAACTTGTTGGATTCAATGTGGGATATGGTGGAAAAACTGATTTCAGGGAATTTTCGAGGAGAGGGAGAGTGTATTTCAGTGGACAGGCAAAATCAGGAAATTTTCATAGTTCAATGGTTTTTCTGATTTCTAGGAATTTTTCGGGGAATAATTGGATTAAAATGGAGTTTTTATCAATTCTTTTAAAAAAATGAACGGGCTAAAATTCCATTCGCTTCTCATTGTCGGATTTTAATACAAAGGAAACGATAGAGTTTGTTTTTTTTGCACAACTGATTCTGAAAATATCTTAGGCATGATTTGTTCAAGTGTTTTTTCTGTTTAGTGATAATTTGAAACGAAACAAGTGGAACTTTTGTTCCATAATTTTTCATGTAAATAAGTAATTGAGAGAAAGCAATTCAATTACCCAGGAATCCCACGAAAAACAAAGTTTGCAGAAATATACAATATTTATAATTTTAGATTTAAACCAATGAATTCGAAAAAAAGTGAAATCTCAGTGTACTAGACAAATGTTTGTCTACAGAGTGAAAACCTTTTTTTTATTGTAATGTACATTGACTTTTCTCACTAACATTGAATCTCAATAAACCGCAAATTCTTGGCAATTAGACATAGGATAATCAAAATTTGTAACTTGAATGAATATATTCAAATCATTTTCTTCTCTGCATAAATCATCGAAATATTGTTTACTCGCCATCAGATAAATTTATTGATTTCACTATTGCTTTCCTTCAAAACCCAACTTTTCTATGGAAAAAAAATAGGAGAACGAACTGGCTGTATCCAACGGTTTCCACTTGGAATGATTGGACTTGGCTCGAGAGAATTCCTCGAGTCCCCGTTGAAATTCACCCGGCGGCACTACACCTAGTGGAATCGTTTGACAGACTCTACCGATTCTCGCTTGGCCCTCGGGACAACACTTTCTCACACAAGCATTCGTACGACAATATTCCGCACCAGCGCATAATCTCAGGATAAGCCCAGATGGAGTACCTCTATCGAGGCATGAATTCTCCTCGGTCAGAAGTACACTCGTGTCATCGTCAGACGAAATTGAGGCCTGTAATGTAAAGAGTGGAGGGGCAGAATAACATGGCTCGGGCGAAAAGTGGCGTCATAAAAAATTAAACTCAGAGAGGGATGAGGAGAGAATGGGGTGAGGAAAGCAGAATAAACAGAGGTGTAGCAGGATAAACATCGGTGAACATTATCCGGTTCCTGTGAATGGGAAAGGTCTTTTTTCATCGCTTGAGATTGGGTGGAAAAGTACAGACTTTAACTGATGGTATTGATTGTGAGTGACTTTTTATCGCCCAGTTCGCGAGTGGAGGGTGAAATTTAAGCGAACGATCGATGTTTCGGTCCTTATTAATGATAGATTTTAGTAGAATTACCTCGTTAATCGGTCGTCCCTGAAATTCAATGAACAAAGAGGAAACAGTCTAAATGACTCAGTAGAAAAAATCGATCGAAAAATGGACGCGTTCTTCTCTACCTATTTTTCAAAAATCCATTATTTCGACGATAAAACAGCAATCGATAAACATATCAAAGTGGATTTCAGGGTAAACTCATTTTTTCATGGCTTGTTGAATGTCGAATGGCCTCGATAATGAGTAATTCCAATTGGAATGAAAACTGCGACAAATAAAAAAGTTTCAAAACCACGTCATAAACAAAAATAAAAAAAAAATACGCCCCACGCAGCTATCAAGAATTCCAGTAAGTCCCTTAAAATTCTATATTTACCTTAAGACTCCCATTCCCCAGAACCTCAAGATCCCCCCAGCTATCGATGACATAATCCACTATCGCATGTTTGCACTGAGGTGGGCCGCGCACAAAACTCGAAAATTCAACAAAGGATTTCCCAGCGACGGAGTCGAAGATAAAATCAGCAATATCCGATGTCCCTATTAATTCATTCGGGAGACAGTCGCGGGCGTCGAGGTCGTAAATCCAACCGCGGGGACAGCAGACTCTGAATCTGGCGAGTTTGGGGATCTGGAGGTTCCCCACATTTGAATCATCCGCGCAGTGAACAATAACCGGAATAACTCCGAGTTTCTCCTCGCCATCGAAGAGATCCAGACATCCGGAGGATGCGCTTATCGGAATTGTCTTATCAATGGCATCGGTGAGCTTTATAATGGAGACTTCCCCGGCTTCCGGACACTGGTCAAAGTGGACCCAATTGTTGCCAGTGGTCTCGCCACTGATGAGCTCAGTGGTGGAAATGTCTTGTGGAACGCAACTGAAGTTCCTCCTTGCGGAAATAATTTCCCCCTTGGCACAACACTTCTCGATATTCTTGACCCTTGACTCCCGAAGACCAATAACACTCGAGGCGAAGAAAAACGTGATAACAACAGTTGACAGCATTTTAAATTGAGGGAAATATTAAACCGCGGAGATTCCACATGTCGATTTGTGTAAGATGAAAAGGCAATCTGAGAGGTTCAGAGAGAGAAAGTTTTCTAATCCAGCTCGGAGCGCGGCCCCCACTTTAATGAACTACAGATGACAATCTAATGAAGTGAGTTTTCGCTCCTCTGCCGAAAGCCGCGACCCTGAGAGCGCCTCCACACACGCAGATCTCACAGACGAGTGCGTTTGGCTGATCCGTGACGCCATTTCACTAGTCGTTATCCTTCATTGTTCCATTTCTTTCGGTTATCGGAGAGCTATTTCGGGGGTTTTGAGATGGTACGAGTGTACACATGTGGGGAATTCCAGGAGAAGAGATGTTGTTTTCAAGCTAATTGAATAATTGTTCAATTGAACAATTTTCATTTGTTTGTGTCGAATAATTTTCATAGAAAAAAATGTCAAGAAACTAGGATAAGTTGTAGAAAAAGCTGAGCATTTATTAAATTGTTTCTATTAGATATTTTTTTTTTATGAATCTGAAGAAATAGATTTTTCAATACTGCAAATTACAAAATTTACGCAATAAAAATTAAAAATCTGTTTGGAATCTTGTACCCGAAGTTTTATGTCCAAAAAAATGCAGTTCATTTTCGTTGTTTCAGGTACCGATGAGTTTGAGTGGAACAAATCAATGAATGTTCATTTTCTGTCGGTTTCTATTATTGAATTTGATTTTATGCTGTTTTTTCAATGCTATTGAATTTTTTAATGCTATTTTTTCATTCAGTTTTCGTGCTTAATTATTGAGTTTCTTCTAATTAAAAGTTGTGTTGTTCGACTTTAAAAAAACGAATGGAATTAAATAACCGTTTAGAAGAGAAAAACATGTGAGGTAGACATATTGCATATTTTTTAAATTAGCTCTCTTTCATTTACCGGTGAATTCTAAAGAATTGATGAGTTGTTGATCCTCGAACATAATTCCGTTAAAAAAAACCAAGGGAGTTTCAGAGCAGACGATTCATACGTCGCGTGAAGAAAGTTGAAATCAGTTGACAAGAGTCGATATGTTACCATTCCCTCAGTCCAACTTGAGGGTTCGCTTTTACCGGCTGCAGATTAATTGTTCAGGCAAATATCTATAGCCAAAACTCCTTGGGTTGGTTTACCATGAATTTAAACCCGTCTACAAGACTGAAAACCGCGTTGATACCTCTCCATTAAACTTCTCAGTGATTCCGTGGGTGTAAAGTGTTGTAAAAATCCGTCATTTAATCATCAATGTTGCTCCAACATACTAATCTCACCGGGTCGTGATGATGATGATGATGGTCTTGGAGGCAATTCAGTGAGTGAGACAGCATGACGAAAATCAATAGTGCCAGCTGTGATATAAATTTCATGTAGACACTTGCCAAAAATTGGTCATTAACCCTGCAGCTAATGTAACTCCAACGTGACAGCTCTATTTATGTTTAATTCCGACCCTTTGAGCCACTATTTCGAGGAAAAAACCCTCCACATCTGATTGTTAACCTCAACCCAGGCCATCATCTTCAGCCCCTAATCGAACTCCGCTTTCTAGATTGCCAGTAGGTGCATTAAAATTGCACATTAGGTGCCCACAAAATCCATGAAACTATTCCAATTGATGCAGAACGGAGGAGAGAAGGTAGAATGATGATGAGAATCCCCGAGCCCTGGCACTGGGCACCTGGATACTTCACTAACTCCAGGGACAAATAGTCCATTCTAGACTATTCTAGCTATTTTGGCTCTTCAATACTTCCAGCAAAATGACTGAGATGTTCGGCTCCCCCAGGGAGGCTGTGCGGGTCAAAGTGAAGGTAGGTACTATTTTATCTGATGATTCAAGGCAATTCTTTGGGGTTCAGAAGCACGAATATTGTAGCCTGGTTTTGAAAAGGTTTGCCTCAGCTTTTGGTTTTGGTATTGATTTTCCAGAAATGCGAGACCAGGCACCAGCCGGAGTACAGGAAGTTCAGTGTTGATCCACAGATAACTTCCATTGAAGTACTGCAGAGCATACTGATCAAGGCATTTGATATTAAAGGGTAAACTAGATTTTGTTCTCGGTTTTTTGGTGGGGAAGACTTGAGAGAGTTTATCTCTCATCTTTTTATGTCGAGTTTTCGGTCTTTACTTTTATCAGGGTTTGGGTGGATACGAATTTTGTTTTTCACTGCTTTTTAGTCGTTAAGTAGAAAGTCAAGAGAAAATGGTTAATGGAGGACATTTTTACAACTGGAATATCTTTAAAGATTTCCTGACTTTGAAGATAAACGATCAGAGGAAATAATCTTCGGCATGTTAATTCGAATGTCTAGAGTAATTAAAAACTGTAATGTTTTTTATTGAAAAGTCGCAAAAATTAAATCAATACACCTCAAGTATTTATGAAAATGCGTGATTCCAGAGAGTTCACTGTATCATACAGAGCTATAGATGACTATGGATCAGAGACTTATCTTTTTTTATTATCCGACTGGGATCTGGATGCTGCATTTATCAGGTAATCCCAGTTTAACAACATATGTTGTAAATTTTCATTTGAACCACGCCTCAACAATCACTTCAAATGCAGAACTTGCTGCATTACATGATTTTTCCCTTCATGCAAAGAATAATTCACTTTTCTTGCATATTCATTATAATCTTTTGCAAAATGAATCCTATGGAATTTGGTGCTATTTAATTTATTCTGCTGATTAATAAATAAATGTTGTTAATTATTGAAGTTTTATAATGCACTTTGCCTTCAATTCTTTCTGCCATAAATAATAGATTGAAAAAACAAATTACTAACTTTTTTACGAAAATCTTGTGGGACTCGAAAAAAGTGATGAGATCCTCTTACTTCGGAGGGTAAATTTTCTCACTGGACGGTAAAACCTCAGTAAATAAAATTGAATCTTCCTCCAGTGCATCGGAGCCCTATCTATACCTCCAAGTTAACCTGAAGCCCTTCGGGGAGTCAGGAGACTGCGACTGCGATTGGGAGGACCACCAGTCTTCTCAAGAGCCAGCTCGTCAACAAGAAACTGGGTTCCCTTACAAACCCCCGAAGCTCCCCAACCTGATAATGAACAAAATGGAGAGAACGTTGAGCCTTGTGCAGCGAGCACTCGGCAATCTCAGCGACGACCCTCAGCAGACCCTTCAGCCCTCGCCCCCGGGACAGCCGCCTCCGCGTCCTCCTCTCACCGACGCCGAATTCCGGAGATTCCTGGACCCAATAGGCCAGGTGATCCACTCGAAAGACTTGCGTGCAGTGATTTACTTTGGTGGTATTGAGCCGAGTCTCCGAAAGGTCGTATGGAAGCACATTCTAAACGTCTACCCCGAGGGAATGTCAGGACGAGAGAGAATGGATTACATGAAGCGGAAGGCCCAGGAATACCAGAGCCTCAGGGAGAAGTGGAGATGTCTAGTTCAAAAAGGTAATACAACCATCAAAAATTGATCGTTTTTTATATTCTTCCCGTAGCGGTATTGGATATCAATTTCTTATAACTATGAGCAAGTGTAAACAAGAAAATATCTCAATAGAATACATAGTGTAGATAATGCCGGCCGTAATGGTTAGGCGGGCGAGGTGTTGCTCCGGCGGACATCCAAGCTAAGCAGCGTTGAGCTGGGTTAGTACTTGGATGGGTGACCGATTAGGAACATCTCGCTCGCGCAAAAATTACGGGCGGTAGGGGGCACGGTGTAGCGGCTTAGTGTATTCATCTAGTCAGTGTGACATCCCTAACGGACCCGTTGATTCAAATTCGACTGACTGTCGATTCTAAGAATCGCGTGACCCGCTTAGTCGATTGCCATTCGATCGATGGTCGATTGTGATGTCGAGTGTAGGTAGCTTAAACGACCTACAATCAAGTTCCCTGAAAGTCGATT